>CALSCE010009297.1:8041812-8056442 GCA_943593645.1 Bovichtus variegatus | reverse complement strand
AGACAGACAGACAGACAGACAGACAGACAGACAGACAGACAGACAGAGAGGGTGTACAGGGTCAGTGAGTGACCACAGTCTGGTCATTGAAACAGGACGGCACTAAAACAAAATCCTTGCTAGCTAAAGAGAGAGGAAGTGAGAAGTGAAAACTGAGACTCACTTTGTTCTCATTTCCTCTGAACACAATATAAACAGATTACAGACTTATCTGCCAAAAAATATTGCTGAGGTCCCCACAATTCCTTCACTATCACAGACTTGAAAAGTTGAATATTTTATGGGAAGGAAGTGTAACAGACTGCAGACTTAGCAGGACATTTTGTTACCAACGGCAAAAAGTTAGAGGGTGAGTCAATGTTACAAACTTCAAATACATATTGTGTCGAAATTGTACTGTATAGATTTATATTTAATTACATGGAGTAAAGTAAGAACACATTTCTATATTAATAGTTTGGTCTATGACATGTCAGAAAATAGAGAAAATGTCCATCCCCCTTTTTCAAAGTCCAAGGTGATGTCTGTGTTTTGTTTTGTCAGTCCAAACCCCAAATATATTCAGTTTAGTATCATATAAAACAGAGAAAAGCAGGAAATCTCCAAATTTGAAAGACTGAAAACAGCATTTCCTGCATTGCATGAAAAATTGTATATTGAGTACAAACAGTAAGTTATTTCTATCAAATTACTTCCAAACATTGAAATAAGTAACACTTACTTATACATCAGTTCACGCGACTATATTTCCTTTTTTTTAAAAATCTATTTGTAATTCATTTCTTCTCATTATAGTAATGCATATGTATACTTTATATGTTCCTCTGCATCTGAGAAGTACCAATAACGACTTCCTCATTACCTGCACGGAGCCTTTAGATGTGACATCACTTCTAATGCTTCAGTAATCTCATTGTGCAGAGGGGTGTGTTTATGCTCTCCAATTTGTCATCATCAGACTGTAGTTCATTATGTTGACATTTCCGGTGTGTGGTCTCACACACACACACACACACACACACACACACACACACACACCTATAATTGTAAGCACCCTTACTGGCATTATGCATCCCATACTCCCAAACCCCTGTGGCCCAAGATACACTACTGCAAATGACATCACCATGATGACCATTGTAGTGAAATGGAATTAAATAAATCAAATTACATTTTTTATTCAACTATGGCATCATTAGGAGTCTTCAACCTGTGGTTTTATCTCTTCATCATATTTATGTCAGACTCTTCAGTCGTATCTGTCAGTAAAGTTGTAACTATGTCCTTCCACACAGCTTACACATGTCACAGCATGGGGAAGGGTATGGCTTGCAGGGACTTTCATGTACAGCAGAAGCTTTATTCAATATGCAATATGCAATGCTTCTCTAAGTAAGCTGGTGTGAACATGACGTCGACACGGCGACCTTCATTGGAGGCGGGACCTTGTGCAATGTTCGATAAAACTGATCTTTCTCAGGTTAAGTTTTTCCCCACGTACAATGTTCATCTGCTGTGAGTGTTTATTATCTAGAACCTTCATTAATGCATTTAAACTGCAGTATTTTTATGACCTAACATCTCTTTTGTTGGCCTTTTAACTTGCACTGAATTTTAAAAGGGGCACTCCACACATAAAGGTCAGTTTACTCGTCATTGTGCGGTACTAGCCTGTTAAAACAGTTGTGTAATTTCCCCCGTGGGTATGAAAGTTCCGGTGTGTAATAAAATGATGTCTGGTAAATTGATGATGCTTTTCTCCGCTTGGGCTACCTACAGTATGTTGGAAGCTTGGAAAAACGTTGAAAACGTTATAAACTGGGGGCAGGGAGTTAACCTGGCATGGAGGAAAAGATGAAAACGCAAAATATGTTATTGATTGCATCTTGGATCATTTCCGATTTCTTTTTTTTTAGCTTGACCTATACTAGGTGACTTAAAGCCAGAATATCTTGACTTGGCCTCTGCTGCTTGGATAATGACCATTTTAAAATCACTTAAGTCTCTTGTTATTCCCCCGTGATCCTTAAATCGCTGAAAACACCCCATTAATGCCTTAAACGCCCCCTTGATGAAGTAGAGAACAGCCAAAATGTCATATGTCTTACGCAATGCAAAAGTGTCCTGTCTTTATAACATTGAAACGACTTCTCACACAGATAGAGGTACAAACAAACACACACAATTATGCATGCCTCACGTACGACAATATTATATTGCTGGAGTAAATGTGTATTTCACACTTAATGTGTTCTGAACTAGTTAGTCAGACCTTTACTCAATTAGCCAGCTTCAGAGTGGGAAGCTCAAACTGCTCTTTAGTCTTGTCATATAAATGAGAGGCAGCTTGGATCCGCCTCATTTATCCTCCGTCAATGGTGTTTTGGCTTTGAAATTGAGCTGCAACAGCAACACAGTGTCTCTGTCTGATGTGGTATTACTATAGGGATGCTTGAGCTGACCAAAATAAAATGTCAATCCAATCCCAATCCGTAACATTAGCATTATAATAGCTAACTGCAGGGGGGCCCGTCTATGGAAGTGCCAGTGTGACAGTTAATGAATTAGCCCACATGCTAAAGCTGACATGTACATGTAAATAGCCCCAAGTCATTAAGCACTCAGGGTGTTTCACAAACAGACTAAATGCTTGTTAGACTTTCTAACAGGGAAACAATGAGCTGCCGCAGGATTGACACACAAGAAGCTGGATGCTTGAAAAGATGTTATGAATGCAAAGCAAAGAGCGGAGATGATGAGCGAACAATGTTATGTGGAAACTAAATGAACACCATCTTTACTGAGAAACAACTAGTCACAAACACAGTAAAGAGAGAACTGTAATCACAACAGTGATGTCCATGAGACCAAAGTCTTCACTTATCTTGCGCGCACCATTCACCATAGGAGCATGTGACACCAACAAAACTGACAACATGTTGCATGGTTCTCCAGTCAGGTGGATCCAATTAAAAATCCAATTTTCTTAAAAAGAAAAAGACATCTATCAGAGAGGCTGCTTCGACTGACTTGGCTGTATGTTATGGAGGTTGTAGAAAATGGCCTCCAGCAAGTCTTAAAGAGGGAATATAAAATGACTTGCAAGACAAGTTTAACTTGATAGTTCTGGTATTAGGGCAGGGCAATATATCGCTATTATTGATGTTGGGACTAAATATCATCTTTGTATATCGTAATACCAAGTGTTATTGTGACTTTACACACTTCTGGCAAACTTAACTGTAAAGGATCCTGTGTCCAACCTTTTTCCCCCAACAAATGAATATGCAATGAAATACATTTTGAAAGGAAGTGTAATGATGGCCATATTATGTAGCAACAAAATGTTATTGAACATCTCTGCTAAATTGTCCCTAGCAACATCTGTTATTTCTTGTACACCAATGCATTTTATTTCAGAAGAGCGATGGGAAGTCAAAGGTCCAAGACTACAGATCTGTTTTCATCTTCAGTGGTAATGAAAGCAGCTCTGGCAGGGATGAGGTGTGGGGGTGAAGGCCGCTTGGGAGGAAGGAGAAGGGAAAATGATCAAATGTGGGCGTACGGAAGGACATCTGTGCAGAAACGCCCAAGAGGTCCCGTTACAGAGCCGGTCAATATCCTTCAGCCGTACGCTTTGATTATGTGGGGGAAACATGCTGCGCACAGAGATGCAGAGATGGGCAGATACATGCTACACACGCACACACAAGGGATCAAAATACAATCATCAGTTGTCCCACTGAGAATAGCCACAGGCAAATTCATTTTGAGGTGCAAAGCCGACCTACATTTCTGTTTTACTCACGTCCACCTGCTGTCATATCTGATACGTCTTCATCGTTGGCACACAGTAAAGCCACACACACACACACACATACATACATACATCATGTCATCGGTGCGGAAGTTTTGATGTCATCTGTTTACTTCTGGGAAAGTAAAACATGTTGGATACAGTGAGATTGCATTGCAATTCATTTTCAGTTGGATTTTGTTTGTCCAGTAACCTCCTGGAGTCACTTTTTTATCTCGAGATTTCTTTGAGTGAGAGTGAGAGCAGGTCCTGTAACCTGTCGCAGTTTTGGAGAAAATGTGGAGCTATGTCGTCATAGCAACCTCGTCTGCCAGAGACCGAGCATGAACCCATCGCTTTGGGTTAATATACCCTGTTGCTACTCATTATGCATTCATACCCTCTTAATAGGCAATTTGAAAGCATTTACATTTTCCATAATCAATAAATTGTTATGTATTTGAACAAAAGCAGGGCTTTCAAGACCGCAGGCTGTCAATACACTATACCAGAGGAAATGTTTTTTTAAAGGTCATTGAGGGAAAAGAGACAAAAAACTAAAAACTCTAAGGAGACCTAAAAGCATTTAGCTCATCCATTACCTCAGTCTGGGAGGTTAGAGGACGCTGAAAGCGCTGGGGGCCATAGAGGCAGACAGACTGGCTGCGTCTTGGGTCTGAACCCAGATCTACATCTAGATCCAGGCCATTCCCAACCGTCTGGCTCTGGCTGTCCACCAGAAGAAATCAAATACCTAGATACTGCAGGATATGGTCTCATAGTGAACTAGCAGACAGAGGAAATCTACCATATCAAACTGTGTGTTGTGGTAATGGGAATCAGGTGATGCACAGTGTGATGCTCCCACTCCGGACCTCCTTTAGATAGTGTATGTGCACAAATATTCATGTATGCGTGTGCGTGTGTGTGTGTCTGACTTCCATTAGACGGTATTAGATGTTGAAACTCTGCTCTGTCCCAGGAGTTACAGCAGATTGAGCTCCAAAGATTACCCAGAGAGCTGTGCGGTGTGGTGTAGTGTGCATATGGCCCAGTTTTTGATGCATGAGTGATCTATAAATTCACTCTGCGCTGTTGGGAGAGAATTTCTTATGTATTTATGTTTCCCTGGAACACGAGTGCCCCATGACAAGCGCATCACTCTGCAACCTTTCAGGTCAGTAATACCCTCACACCAGGAAAAAGGCAAAATAGTGAGAGGAACGAACAAAGGCAACCGATCTTGGGGCAACCTTCTCACAAGGTGACAGAGCAAAAACAGACAAATGTGACATAAGATAATATCAATATAGGTAATTGCAGGTGGTGTCTTGCACTTTAAATGCATTCGTGTACAAAATATGTGTTGGCCAATTAAGGTCTCGCACAAAAAAACATAATTGACGGTAACTTTGCGTTTCATTTACCTCATGTAATGACCTACTGACCTGTACACATACTTTAGAGTCTAGAGCGGTCTTTTATGCTTTCCACTCTGTCCCTTAGTTCTAATTAAGGGAAATCTTAATGCCATTATGATAGTAGTGTACGTCCAACTTTGAGGTTTGGGGAAGGCTCATTCCTGTTTTTAACACGACAGCTTCCCCATGACAGTGTCCCCTTGCACAAAGCAGGGTCAATAAAGAAATGATTTAAAGCCTGCACAGAGCCCGGAGCTCAACCAATCCATCCAACACCTTTGGGGTGTATTTGTATCTGAATTTGGGCAAATCCCCTAATTCAAAACCTTATGGAAATGTTGCCTTTTAATAGCTACTTGTTTGGCTCAAATGTAATTCATAATCTCATAATTCCAAGGTGTCAGATTAGCAGAAATATTTACAACAGATACTCAGAGGAGACGCCCAGATGTAAAGTACATAGAGTCCCAATTCTGACTGAGCTTTTGTACCACTAGCTTTTGTTTCTCGATGTAGAGGATTTCTTTCATTGCTATTTCTGACTAACTGAAAACAAAAACACTGGAGTTTTCCATCATATACTGAATTAAATGAGTACCCACTACTGCACTGACAGTAAAACTTCAGAAGCTTATTATTTAACCAAGATAAGGCAACAACTACAGCTGAGCGTCAGTCATAGGGAAGCTGTCAAAACCTCATCCAAAGTTACTTAAGTTACTCAAAATTAGATTTCCAGCAGAGTAGCTAATACCAATTTAGCTTAAAATGGGGACAAAACACCTCACTATGACTCACTATTTTTCAGTTTTTCAGAAAAACTAATAACAGAATCTCTATGAAAACAATCCTGGTCTGGTTGAGGCTACTGGCGCGGAGGCTAGCTTGAAGAAGGGGAGGACTTCATCTCCCTATAATATTGCCATTGTAGTCTTCTGTGGAAGAATAGCAGTAGCATGTCTCGCTCTGATAGTGTAGAGCTCCATGCTCTGACTGATGGCCTATCTCATGCATAGTGAATAAGAGGCTATACTGAGAGTTAATGAGTGACCAGCGTCAGGGAAATGGCCAAGAGTAACGTAATGACTGACATGTTCGAAAGTAGGTCACAAGCTATTTTCTACATCGTGTTTTCACCCAGCAGAGTGCCATCCATCCACCGCCTCCCGTTTCTCTCCAATCTGCCGTTTTTAAAGCCATCTCTTCCTCCCCCATATCTGTCACTACCTCACCCTCTCCTCCGCCGCCCATTCATTGATACCTAACTCTCCCTCTCTCCATGTCCTTCCATCTCACAGAAAATCCCTTTAACAGAGTGAAGACCTCTCCTCCTCCAGGCATCTATTCGGTGCAGTTAATGGATAGTTGAGAAACGACTACCGGCAGCGGGGGAGGGAGGAGGGGAGGGAGAGGAAGGAGGAGGAGGGCTGATGTGGGCTCCTCTTTTGTCTGTAAAATACTATGGATGGGAGACAGGCCAAATCCCATCACAGCCCTTTAGAAAAGCTCTGGACACATTTTCATACTGCGCACATACCGAGATTGAATTTGGTTTCTTGGATATAAGAGCTATGAATCTTGGTTTAAGAAGTCAAACGGTCTAAAATGATAGCTCATTCAAGCAAGGTTTACCTTTAGAGAGGTGGCACTAGACAGTGGAGCCTCTCTAATGTGACAGGAACCTTTAGAGAGACCCGGCCCTCATACTGCTTTTTGCTCTCTCTGGCCTTCTTCTCCTTCCCTCCAGCTCTCTTCAATAGGCCAATTTAGAGTGTTCTCCCTCTGACATCGCTCTCCACCCTCTCCACCCTCTCCACCCTCTCCACTGCCCAGCTTCCTTCTCTTTCTCTCTTCCATCATTACTCTGTCTGTGGTATCGAGGCTGGCTTGTTGCGTCCTCTACTCCTTGCCTGTCTCAATGTGGATCTAATGGTTAAATAATGACTACACATCTCATCTTTAACTGCTGGCTGATCAGGGTAAGAAGTCTCTGTAATCTTTCTCTGGGTCCTAATTGATTTCCTGAATAGGAGGCCTAATAAGATCCAAGGGAATAGTCATTAAGGGTGTATGAGACTGGGTGTCCTTGCCTCTCCTTTAATGAGGCCTCTTATGAAACAGAGAAAGCAATTACATAAACCAAGGTAAGAGATTACCTTTCTACCAATGTGACAAAACAGACCGAGCTTGTGTTGCACAGAAAGAAACAATGTGAGAAACAATGAGAAGCTCAGGTACAAATGATGCCTCAGGCGAATTCAGCAATCACAGTTTGCTCTGACACACACCTTTTATGATTACAAGGAACACCTCAATGCCTTGAGCAATAATAATACAACGTATATCATAGCACAATCCATTTGTCTACAATATTAAAAAAATATTTTTTTTTATTCTGCAATAGGTGTGATTGTATTATGGGTGTGCCATGTCTCAAATACTGCAAGAGGGTAAATTGAAAGAAAAAAACATCCAAGAAGTACATTCACAATGGAAAAAGTTTTAAAAGTACGCTCAAGTATGTTAGTATGAATACGGAATGTGCTCGATGTGTCAGTGCTGTTGATGGACGACATTGTCACACTGTGAAATACAATCAGTACATAAGAGGACCGGCTCACAGCTGCATGAGAAGGAAACCAATTGTGATGTAATAAAGGTGAAACACCTCAAGTACGTTTTAAAAATGACTTGGTTTTTTTACAGAGACATTTTGATATAGTAGGAAGAAAGAACAGGTGTAAATAACAACATTCATGATGGCTCCATGTAGCGGCTTCAGTTTCACAGACCTGGTATATATGCTGGCTTACTGTCACACTGCCACGTATCAGTGGTACATTTGAATGTAATGGAGTCATTGTTAATCTTATTTTTTATACCCCCGTTTTTCCTTCTATGAGAAGTTGAATTGTCTTTCTGTAAAAAAAAAAAAGGCCTATTGGGAGTGGGACAAAGTTATGAGCAGAGGAATAGTGGGCAAGCAAGAGCCAAAGAGGAAGAGAGCGTGAGCGACAACTTTAACGTTAGAGCGTCTTGACTGTCATGTGACAATGGGTGTGATAGAGATCATTACAGAGGGCAGTGTGAATGACATGGCCTTGTATCCATAAAGCCTTTCATAATAAGTCATAAACCAATATGCATAGGTGGAATGGCATGGATCATAAGTGAGCTGACATTTAAATATGAGGGGCCTCGTGTCATTGTGCAATTTTACTGAACAATGTTTTCCTTCTAAAAATAGATTAAAGATGTCTTTTTTGCAAATAGGCGGCACATCCGAGAGACTCTAAAATGATCCTCCTTCATACGGAGAAGCAAATTACTGCCCTCCTATTTTTTTCCCCCTTTTCTCTGATGCAAATAGAAAGAATATTTCAATTGTTCAGCCCGACACATTTCCTGATGGGAACCAAATCTCAGAAATCTTCAAAAAAAGCCTGTTCATTGTGACGCGAGACAGAAGAATTTAGGAGAGAGCAGAGAGTGAGAACTCGTGTGTGCAAACGAGAGAGATAGAGACGCAGCAGGAAGAGAAGGAGAGCATTATATTCAATCATTTGATCTTCTATGATACTCTGTAAGCTTAAATGAGCCTATTTCCTGTCATTGTGTGAGGGAATTTAAGGAGCATCTGATGAATGTGGGCTCGTGCAGCAGCAGGTACATTAAAAGAACAGCCTCCACCTAATAAATCTACGCTTTATGGCCTCCCTCCTCACTCACAGCCACATCTTGTAGAAGATAAGACTCTTTCTATTTATACCTAGGTATTTGCGCAAGGAAGGATTCATAATGGTTTGGGAATTATGTGAGACAGATGGAGTATTGGTCTTTCTATTGTGCGCCATAAAACGCTGCCATATCCTTCCCAGGGATTTGAATGACTATCCAGAGCAGGAAGCATACGATTGCTCTGTGAATCTTTTACTATTGTCATTTGTAGCACAAGTCTCCACTGAGCCCGAATTAAAGAGCAAGCAATCTTTCTATAGATAGCAAATGTCTGTGCCTGCAGGGCTGGAAGAGGTAGGTGTGCAGAACCACACGCAGAAGTAGACGGTTGAGTATGTGATCATCAGCCCTCCCAGTGAGGAAGACAGCGGTGTGAAATAGAGACACAGAGCATCTGCCTCTGGCTCTTCTATAGTGTTGCTTTCCAGTCTCTCCATTAGTTAACCACTCTCTTTCTCTACTCAACGACTACAGCAGCAGTGGAGCAGAAACAGACGTGTACCCAGAAAATACGACAGCTGGGGATAACAAACAACCAGCAGTCAGCGTTCGAGGTAAAACAAAGGCTGATTTTGTGTCAACTTTATTGTTACACCAACTTTTGATCAAGAAGCACATTTTTTTTATTTTATTTCAGTGTCCAATGAGCAAGGCGATTATTTAGAGTAATGTGCCGGGAATTTGGATGCACTTCCTCAAAGGCTTCCTGTCATAAGAGTTGTATCATTAGTCATAGTCACTCTCCTGTAAACATGCACGACAAAGTGACCAAAGCTCAAGTGAGCTGTGAGAGCCTTACATCCATGTGTCAGAAAGAGAGGAAGAATGTGTGCACCTGCAGATTGGCAACAGTACGGGAATATTATACTCAAGTAAAAGTAATGTTAATAAATGCTATGCCTTACATTTTTTAAAAGGAAGGGCGTGGAGGAAGGGTAAGGAAAAAACTGTATATGATGATGACGTTATATGATAGGCCTTAACCCTCGTAGGATCTTCGTTTTTTAGTTTAGTAGTTATATGTTGCTGCAGGGGGGGGGGTAGCAAATGCATGAAATGTACCATTTTCCTATCACATGTTTAGTACAGTAAATAAGCCAAGCAGAAGAAGTTTCATAGAGAAAAAAATCATTTTAACATACTTTTCCTTGATGTTGAAATTTTAAAACGGGTCAATTTGACCCGAAGGTCCTAGGAGGGTTAAAGTAAAGACCACATTTAGGCTGCAAAATAAAGTGCATTACCATGTCCACATATAGGCCCACACATCACACCACTGAACCCTTATGGGAAAAGACATATTCCATGTCTAAAGTATATGGCACTTTGCAGCCTGTGCATACAGCTGAACATCGATATAAAAAATGCTTTCCTCAGAGTAACTTCACTAGAATTATCCAGAAAAGAGACAAAACTAAATCAATTAATAACACTTAATCAAAATAACCAACAATGAATCAAATGAGCAGTGGTCACCACTGCGGTTGCAACAACTATTATTAAGTTAAAGAAATTAAATAACCTGACACTTCTTATAGAATCAACAGTAGAATAAAACATTACCAAAGCACACAACTAGGGAGACACAAAAAAAAGAGAAATAGGTTCAACTTGTCTGCTACTTCTTAACCAGTCCACTCAGTCTCTCTGTCACAGTGTAAGATGATTATCACACACACAGATGGGCCTCACACACCTCAGCGGAGGCAGAAATCATCTGGAGGATCCATCATGCGTTTTTAGCATGTTAGCCAGACCCAGAATGCACCTGTGGGTGTGCTTGATTTGGGGCACTGAGCGTACTCGCTGGGTGGTGCATTAAATCACTGCTTAATAAAGGTAGCTGCTTTTTATTTAGTTAGGCTTCAATATACTTCATGACTTTTTTTTTTTTTTTTTTTACTTCTGCTTTTACTCTGTAAGGGATGCGACTTGAAACGTAGCAAAGCAAAAAAAAAAAAATACACAAGTAAAATTATTGTTTTTTTTTTTATTTAGAAAAAAAAAAGTGGGCAAACACAAAACACGACTTTATTACAACAACGAGAGCACATGTAGACCTAATACTTCCACCCTCTCTGCCAGCATTGCACCAACAAAGCTTCCAGTGGGTGTTTTAGGTTTTCGTTTGTATTGAGACATATGTGATTATAACACACAGTAGCCTGTGTGAGACAGGAGGCACATGGAGCCTGTTGTGAAGCAAAGATAGTGGAATCAATTTACAAGTGTGCTGAGAGGTGTCTCATTTTTGGGTTGGCTTCACATGCAGGAGGTTAATCACAATGTTTTGTGTGTGTTTGTGTGTGTGTGTTATTTTCTGCCAAGATAAAAGGCAGAAATGATCTTAAACTAATTTGCTCTACATCGCAAACAAAAGCTCAAAACATCCCTATTCTGTTTTATTATTATATACTCAGTGATGTTTTTACATTTCCTCATACTGATGTCATGAGCACGTTACAGTTTACATTTAAACACAGGTTTCAGGTTAGGTAGTTGTGGCCATCATTTCTATAGCTATCAATAACATTGCACTCATCAAGTTAATTGCTAAGACATGGGATGTGGCTGAGAATTTAGACCAAACATTACCACAAACCATACAGGCTTGAAACAAACCTCGAAGCTAAAGTGAAGGATAATTATAAAATCATCATCCATCACAATTTGCAGGGTGACATTCGGGTTCAACTTGTACTGTACGAGCCTGTATTTGTGTCCCAGTGAAGGATTATAACCAACATTTTAGTAATTCTCACTTTTGGTTCTACGTCCAAATAACGTTTCCATACAAAGTTTTCTCAGCATTGACTTTCATACATGACAGATAGAAATAATAGCCAACACTACAAAAGATAAATCGTAATAAATAACAGATTATTAGAAAATAGCTACATTTCCTTGAAGCGATGTGTGAGATAAAGAAGCAGTGCTTCTGTGTGTCTGCTACAATAATGAAAGCTGTGCACAGCTCCTGTCTGTCTACAGTGTAAACAGCACAGAAACGGCCTTCCTCCACTGTTCTCAGAGGGGGATGGGAGCCTGGCAACAGAAGCACATCTACAGTACACACACGCATCAGCACAAACACAATCATCACCCGTGGAGTCATTTTGATCGGTTTCCCACTTTCTGGTAAAACCCCTGTAGTAAGTAAAAGCAGAGCCATCACCGAGATGTTGAGTACGTCCATAAAATAACGCAGTCTCCCTGCGTCCCTTTATAAAGCCACACTGACTGTGAGCTCATAAATACACATCTCCCTGTTTATCTGCAGTAAAACTGGTGACTTACACATGCTGCATGAAGGCCTGTTAACACACACACACACACACGCACGCACGCACACACACACACACAGACACACACTTGGGAAAAAGCCAAGAATAATGTGCTCATAAAAGATTGCATTCATTTACATTAAGGCATGTTTGCCATGTGTCCTGTGTGTGTGTGTGAAAATATCAGAGAGGAGGGGGACAGCTCATATGTGCGATCCACTCTGCTGACCTTTGACCCTCACATTGGCTGTTCCCATCCTCCTATTGTTTACTCCCCCAGACCCAATCAGTCGTCCCAGGACCGTCTCCCACGGCGACCGCGGGGCCGGCCAATGAGCCGAGCTCTCCTAGTGCTCTGTGCAAACTGGACTTGTTTCAAATGTGTGCTCAGCAACACGCACACGCACGCACACACACACACACACACACACACACACACTGGCAGCCAACACAGTGAGCCCACATCATCCTGTTAAACTGACAAACTGTCAGGCCTCTGTTTGCCCATTAGCCGCCAGCGAGAAGGTCGAACATGTCCTTACTCCTCACAAGGGCGTGGAAAAGCTGAGTGTGCCTGTAGCTCCTGAGGTGCAATTACATCGGTTACCAGCTTTTATGGATTAAAAATCTGCAGTTTTCTTTTTATTGTTCTTTTTTATTTTTTTTTTGATTTGCTCTTCTTTCCCTACCTTCCTATGGTGTCCCCGTCCTCTCCCATCTTTCTCTTTGTTCCATTGCTTCTTTCTGCCTTTTATTTCCTATAAAAGCATTGTCCATCCCATTTTTCTCTCCTGCCTTCCTATAGCGTTTCTTTTCTGCATGAATCAATCAGTCTGTGTGAGATCACTTTTAGCCCCTTTACTACGTCTTCAGGGGTCCTCCACACTGCACAGGTGAGCACCGTTATGCCGTCTTCCTCACTCACATCCTCTCTATTTCCAGCAATCCTTTACTTCTTCTTCCTCGCTTGCTATCTCACCTCCACACACTCTGTATCTGCTTTTCTGCCTGTTCTGCCGCCGCCTCCTGCTCCACCTCCCACTGACAGACAGACTATCACATATGCAGAGACTTCAAACATGCTCCCTCTCGAAGAGATCCTTGGAAGAGAGCTCTAGAGAAACCCTGAATAAGTCATCAAATCAGCGGCGTTTTTCTTTTTTTTTACCTTCCATCTCCTGGCCCCATGTGCTGTTCTGTTTTCTTTCCACTTGCACAAATATTTTCATCCTCCTTAGCTTTTCTTTTTTTTCTGTCTGTGTTTCTGGCCTCACTCCCATCAGTTGTTCCACGTCTAACTTTTATTGTGTTTACTTAAGTTTCTGTCTCTACCTCTCCTCGTCGGCCCATCCATCCAAAATATTGCTTTACTCTGTGTGTCACAAGTTTCCTCTTCCTCTGCCCACCCAGGAATCTGACAGAAGGACACTCTAATAACATCCCGGCTCAAAGGGGATTTCTGAAATTCTCTTTCCCTTTATTTCATTTTCAGCTCGAATAGAGTGAACATCTGTCTCACCGTACATCAGGACGGCAGCTGTGTGATGCAATGTGGCGATTGCATATATGCATATAACACATGCATCAGTTGCTCGCAGCTGCAGTCAGTCAGAAAGACAGGTTGTTTGTTAAAGGTGTTGCCCCCCCCCCCCATCTTGTCTACTCTAAAAGAAGTTGTTCCCATGGTAACTCTGCTAGGTCTGTTAATTGACTGTCAAAATGTGTGATGCTCCGTGATAAGGAAAAAATCCTGCGAACAAGCATAAAGCAACGTATTATTGGGGTAGATAATCCCATTGCACAGCTGCCTCAAGATATAATGGTAAGAGCTACCTAATCAAAAATATTAAGGATATGTGCAATAATTAAACTGTAGCGCCTGTGGACTCTCACACAGGAGTTAAAATGTGCAGAGGGTTTTAATTGAGTATGTGTACGGTGGATAGGTGTCTCGAAAAAGCAACATAATCCAATTTAGCACAGCAGCAACATAACCTACCCACACATGGATAACAGTGACGCACATCTCCACTGTATAAATCTATGTGGGATTGTTTGAGAGAGCAGGAGTGTGCATGCATGTGAGCGAGCGCCTCGTGTTGCCTGAAGACACCTTGTTCCTGTTCTCAAATAATCCACAGTGTCGAATGAAGCCTTGAAACAGGTTGGATGAGAGGTAGGCACAGACGCTTGTTGACACAAAGAGTTATGATTCTGTTCAACACGGTCTGAGTTAAACTCTGGACGCGAGAAGAAAGTTTAAGAGACAACCCTGAATAACACAAAGAGGCCTGAATAACTAGTGCGGCTGCAGGAATGCTTCAGAAAGAAATATATATATATATATATATATATACATAACATCATATGAGTTTCATTCTGTATAAAATC
>CALSCE010009297.1:7969698-8021812 GCA_943593645.1 Bovichtus variegatus | reverse complement strand
GATTTGCATCCAGCTTCGCAAGTGTGTGTACAGCCTTTGGCATGGATGAGCGCAGGGTAAGATGTTACTAGATGTTAACATGCATGTGTTTGTGTGTTTATAAAAACAAAATGTCAGCGTTAACATTGATTGCTTGAGGCAGGAAGTGGAGGAGGAGTTTTATTCTTGGCCAGGGTTTGTGTGTGTGTGTGTGTGTGTGTGTGTGTGTGTGTGTGTGTGTGTGTGTGTGTGTGTGTGTGTGGGGGCGAGGGCACACAATTGTGTAGCTATGCAACAGCGAGCAGTCATGGCTGTTTGTCATTCCCTCAGAAAACAGCCACAGGTTAAATGGAGTATGATATTTTAGCCTCGTCTGTGTGACAGTCAACAAGGACACGAACACTCGCTGGTTTTCATGGTCAGAGAGACAAAGCGCTAAAAAGAAAAAAGCAGCAGGGGAGAGGTTATGATCGAATGCAGCCAAAAAACACCTCAAGCTGCTCAGTCTCAGCTTTGACACTGACAGCGTTATAAAGAACTGCTGTGAGTCAGCTGACCGACATGACTGTCGTTGCCTTTAGTTTGAAAGCATTCGTGCAGCGAGGAAACATTATGGTTACATTTTGAGACCTTTTTTATGTCATCAATATGAATGTATGAATGTATGAATGTATATATATATATATATATATATATGCATGTATGTATGAATGAAAAATGTAATCTGAAGACAATTTTCTTTTTTGCAAAACTTAAAACAATTAACAAATAAATCAGCTGATAGTGTATATTATTATTATGGGTAGTAGTAATAATAATAGCAGAAGTATACTTATGACTGGTGATTAAAGAAACAAATCTTGATCATTTTTAAGTACATACTTTGAGCTCTTGTTGCAGCCCTAGCTAATGAAAATGTTTCATATACAAATCAGTGTTGGCAAAAACTTCTAAAATTATTTGGAGTAATTCGGTAGAAAACATGCATATACTGTACATTATTTTCTTATTTCAAAGAAAACTAAAACATTTTGTATTTCCATTTTTTAAGTATATAAATAAATGCAATAACAGAATATGGCGAAGACAGGAATAATAAACTGTTGAAAATGTTTTCAATAATAGTTTAATAATGTTTATCATGGCACAGTGAATCCTGTCACCAGCTTCATTCAATCATTTTAATATTGATATTAATCTGGTTAAATACATTATTACCCTCACCTCTTTAGTTACACACATTAGAATATTCTACTTCATCATTTAGTTAAATTTCATTACAACAACAGTGATTTCTCTTGTTATTTTATGCATCTTGTTGAAGTATTTCCCACCGTCTTTACGACTTCATTTGATGGTGTCATCTAATCCCACCGAGTCTCTGCTTGTCATCTTGGTTTTTTTTTTGTTTGTTTCTTTTATGAGCCTGGGATTTTAAATCCGTCCTGAACATTGTTTTCTCTTTTCTGAAGCTTTGGAAATGAACAAACATAGAACAAATACGTTTTCAGATCAGATTTAGGGTGTGGGTCTGCAACCACACCATTACTCAGATGAAAAATTAATCCTTCTCATCTCTATCTACTTTCTTCTTCTGCCTCCCCGGCTTTTTCTCCTCCTTCTCACATGTACGACCAGTTGGCTCTCTCACTACTCCCAAGGGGAGAGCTGCAAAGCTCTTTACTTTGTGCTTCTCTCACTCTTTTCAATTTCCTTGGCTTTGTCTTTCTTCGTCGTTCTTTTATGCTCCTGACATTCCCTCACTCCTCTGCCCTTTTCTGGGCTTCTACCATCTTCCCTGTGGCCTCCTCAAGTGTATATCCCCACTGAGGAAATGAATGCTACTGACAGATATGTCAGTCTGATATTAGATTTTTGAATAATATTTTTATGATCAAAGCTTTTCCTACTTGAACATAACTGTTTAAATTTGGTGCAGCAGAAACATCACGCAAAAGGCCTTTGCTGTGGCCAATTAGAATCAAATTAAAGTTTCCCTTGACATGCAGGCATCATGGATTCTAGGCCACATATTCAAACGCAGCACATGAACACCTTGTGCAACATATATCCTAAAACACCTTTCCCGCCCAAGAAAAATAAGAGGCTCTGCTGTTTTAGCTTGGAGGCTGCATTGGCTAAAAGTGGCACTTTGATGTTTCCAGTATCTTTTTACCTCAAAGTCTGGTGCACTGATTCTCAACACACACATCAAGCTGAAGAACACTATGAAGGAGCTATTAATCATAACCAAAATCCATTTCAGCTGCAGCAGGCACAGCGTACTGTATGTACCATCTTTCACTTGCTGCCAAGCTAGGCACGACTAGGCTAAATGTAGAGTTGACTCAGCATAGATATATAGGCACTGACAGGGAACAACTGAAGTGAGGCGAAAATTGCATCTAAGCTCAGGAAGCCAGACAGACACCAGAAGAAACCTGTTATAGCTCAGGCCAGTAGGCATTGAGGAATTTGTTCAAATTCAAAGAGGATTTGATTAGTGTTGATGAGAGTTAAGGTCCCCAAGGGAAATATAGGCCTTTGCAAGTAAGCTACAAGTGGGATATAAAGACAGAAAGAATAAACAAGCTTAATTGTTACATCACTGACATATTTAGCAACGACTAGATCATAACATTAATCATAGCGGCACAATCACATTGCTTGACCTCAGTAATGACATCATGATACAACTAATATTGCAAAATTCAAGATCATTATCTACAATGCATGATTATGTGGTGGAAATTATACCCGTACCCTATGGCAAATTACAATAAAAAACAATTAATTAACCCATTTCTAAAAGGTACTGCCTGATAAAAGATGTTCTAGATAATGCTGCAATTAACTAGACTCTGCTTCCCAAACATTATTAATTTCCAAATGTCAAAGGTTTTTGATTCCAAATGACAGCATGGATGTTTCTATGGTGTTCCTCAAGGTCCACCAAATCTGTGTAACAAATGGTATCTAAATTGCTGCAGCAACTAATGAGTCATAATTTAGCACAGGCATGGCCCTCATAGACTTCGATCATAATGTTCTTTGCCCTTATACATTCAAAATTTTCAAAATGGAAAAATGTCAAAGTTGTCAAAATGCTTCATTACAGCAAGAAAATGTATTGCGATATGTTGCCAGTGTATTGATAAGGTATGGCAAGAGATATCATTTTATGTGCACTGAGTAATTGTCACCCCTTATTAGTTAGAATGAATATGAATAAAAAGATGGCAGGCAAGCATGATGTTCTCTTTTCCTTGTCCCTTTAAATGTATAGTTATAAAGGCATGCGTTTTTCCCCCCATTGCAATGCGTTTCTTATCAAGGAGTTGATAAGAGAAGTGACCTTCACCATCCTCAACCCGAGCTCGTCATGACTACGGTCCAGTTCAGTCCAGTGCAGCCTGGGGGGCTGATGTGGCCTTGGCTCTCAGTTTTGGGAGCTGGATGGGAGTCAGCGAGCTGGCTATGATTTGAGATTAGCATGGCCTGGAGACTCAGCATCTCATCCTGATGTGGCAGAGTTACAAAACACACAGGGGCGGGTAAAACTACATCCAGGCTGCTGCAGAGAGAGGTCTGCTGAGAGTGTAAGACCAGTGTCTTGAAGAGGATGAAGGATGCTAAAGATGTGTGGAAGGGAAACACATGCCAGTGCCACATGTGTTGCTCTCCACACGTTTCTTGAAACAGTCTCGTTAACCTTTCATGTGTGTGCTGTACTCTGTGTATATGTATGATCCCACTCAACCCAACCTGTGTATGCTTTGACGTGCTTCAGATTTTAGACATGACACATTATTCCCGTGCCTGACATGCACGACAAGCTGAAACTTGCCTGCGACATACCATGCCAAATAAAAATATAGCCTATGCCAAATACAATATACCGCTAGCGTTAGCTTTCATCAAATCTACACCTGTCTTTAACTACGGTATTCGTTTAAAAACCTGAGCATACTTGGCCTCCAGACATGTCATTCATTTGGATCAATGTAGTGACATCAGCGTAGGTGTATGGGTAAGCTACGTACACTGACAACCGTGTGTTATTATAACATAACCTAGGTGTAAAACCCAAAAGAATTTCCCAAAATGTCCACACGCAGCACGCCTACTCTGAAATACACACCGACACACACACACACACACAAAGGTATGAAGTCACCGTGTATGACACACCGCGACCGCAGCACAGCTGGCACTCGGTGGTTTAACACTGCCAGAAATGATCGGTTCACACAGCCGAAGTCATACTAACATAAACGCCGGTTCATTTCACGTCGCGTGTGGTCAATTACAAAGTTAGCGAGGCCCACACTCCGCGTCTTTTCTACTTCTCTCGGAAGCAATGCGGTAGTCGGGCCGCGGCTGAACTGAAAGCTCTGACGGACCAACGGACGGCAGAGGAGGCGGCAGCGGCGCGAGACCTACCTTCTCCCTTCGCCGCTCCCAGGGCACTCCCATGCATCGAAAACACTCTCTCCGTCTTTTAGGCACCACCTAGACTTGGAAAAGTTTAGGAGAACGGGCTGTCACGACAGATAGACCTTCCTCCGGCTCCTAGCTAACTCCAGCGGCAGCACTAGACGGGTGCGGAGGAAGGAAACGCCACAACACGCGCGGAGCGAGCATGCAGGTGACGTCATCGCGCATAGTTTACGTGGGCGCAAACTTTTTTTCTCGCCACAAAAACTTCGTGGAAAAACTTTTTGTTCTGAATGTTATTGATGTTATTAATCGGTATAAGTAATAATCAATCGCAAAAAGCCCTGCATCAAAATACAGAGTTAGTCTACTTAAAGTATCAAAAGTACACAGAAGAATCCCCCATATCAGTGTTATATTATCATATAGTATTGGGTTATTATTACTGATGCATTAACATGTAGCCTATTCGCCTCATTTATGCATCATAATGTATACAATTGTAAGATAATGTATATAACATGTAGCTTAAATCAGATTCTTCCAAGTACCTTTAGCTGTTAGAAACATGTGTAGTGATAAGTACTCCCCAAGTACAGTACAAGTACCTCAACAAGTATATGCACTTAGTTACATTCCACCACTGTAGAATATGCATTGAGGCCTACTGATTTTCTAAACTACCCAGCAAACTGTAGTTCCAAAAGATAAGGATAGGTCTGAAAAGATATACTTTTATTCTATTGTAGATTATTAATGTTTTTGTGAACTGGATCCATTACTGTAATCTCTGTCTGCAATATCTCGTTTATATGCATCCATTGACTGAACTAGCCCCATTTAATGCATCTCATAATGATGATACATTACAAGCACAAACTGGGGCTAGAGTGAATCACTGGTCATGCAGGCTCATGCCACCCAATGCAAAATAAATAAATTAGAACTATATCTGTAGCTATCATCGGAGTAATTTAGCACTAACATCTGATATTATTTAACAAAACAAACACTGGGACAAGGAGAAATAAGGAATAACAATGGCACACTTTGAATAAAATGCTTTACCTATTTATTGATTGATAGTGTCTGCTTATGTGTGTAAAACATACAGTATAAAATACAATCACAGTTAAAGATATAAATCAAAACCTTTCGTAACCCCCTATAAAATAAAAAATCAGATAAATATAGAATATTATCATTATTATAAACCCATAGAAAACTGATGACAAAACAAAACCATTATTGAAAGTCATGGTACATAATTTCTTTGCTGCATGAGTGTTCTTTAAATAAATTTCATGTATGTCTATGGAAATGCTCCACTTATGATGAAAATAAGTATAAAGAAAGTCAGGAAAAAAAAGGTTCATGTTCTACCATGAACTGACTTTGGACACTGCAATCCTGTTAAACAGAATAAACTGACTTATAATATATTTTAAATTAAAATGAAATTACAAAAAAATAGAGCAGAAACATAACAAAAAAAATCAAGTAATAATGTGAAAGTCAGATTGAGGAACCTCCTTTTGGTAGCTTCTGTTAAAAATAATGAATTTATGAAATAATGGCTCACCAGACATATGGAAATGAATGTGTAGCTATATATATATATATATATATATATATATACGATGATAGCTACAGTTTAATTCCTACATTTCCCATTGTGCAAATAGAGGTAAGACACCACCAATTGACACAAGAAATTCATTTAACAGAAAGAGAATAAATCATCTCATGATTGTGTACATACATAATGCACATTTGGTCCCCATATTGCACAACTGTAAACACTTCAATACACCATATCAATGCTTTTTTGCTCAGCCTGCAGTATGTGTTTTCAGCTCATCTTGAGATAAGAAAAAGGCACAAGCATGTTGGTTCCTTTGGATGTGAGAATGTTGTTTTCAAAGATTGTTCCGCAAGGCCTCAGTGGCACTGGCACGTCCTCAGCAGTGTATTGGTCGGATTTCACATTTCTCTCTTTTTAAATTTTTTTTTTAAACCTATCCTTGTACCATATACCGCCCTCGTCTTTGGACACACATACAAAGTGCTCTACTTCACCCCAAGCCCACCACACACACACACAGACACACACACAGGCACACACACACACAGACACACACACAGACACACACACACACACACACACACTGTAAATCTATGAGCCTCCTTTCCCCTCTCCTGTGTGCTTTGTAAACTGTAATTATTCTACTGTCACAGATTTGGCCAAGTTTCTGGGAAAGTCAACCTGCAAAAAGAGAAAGCCGTTTGTTAGAGCATATAACCTGAACGGTGGTTGTGTTGTGTCACATTAAGTGCATTCGCCGTGTGTTAACTAGGAAACATAAACTTCTGTTTTACATTAAAACAAGCACAGTTTAACAAGATATAAATAAAGGTGTATAATATATGGTGCTACAGAGGAGGGATTAGCTCTCTTGAAAGTGTAAATAGAAAAACCACAATGTAAACATTAATGCCTGAGTCACTGACCAGTTCTTGTCCTCGTGATAAGAACAGACATGAGACAGAGATGAAAGGTGATACCGAGATCAACAGTATGTAAAACCAAGCCTTCTAAACATTACATTTCACACTAAACAAAATCCAGCAGTGGTACCGAAGCTGGCATGACAAAGTGAAACATACTGCCCCCACACACACACACACACACACACACACACACACACACACACACACACGGCTTTACAAAGTGCAGCTTGGTAAACTGGTCTCCACAACCACTGTACATTATGATAATAATGAATTGACTGCAAGCTAGAAATAGCCTCCCAGAGTCTTGTGCTGCATGCAAATTCATTCCATTGACATGTTGAAATTATACTTTGATATTCATCATTATTGTTCATTTAAAAACATAGCCTAAATGTTAAGAACACTGCATGTATATGACCTTCAGACTTAGCATAGCATTAAAACTAATATGCAACAATATCAAAGCCATATGCAAATAGATGTAATTGAAATAATTTGAATAGCAAATTATAACAAGATATTTTAGAATATATGTGCATTTAAATATCATGTTTCTAATCAGTTTTGGGTATAGACTAGACTTTTCAAAGTCACATGATAATGACCTAATATTTCATTGTTTTTATGATCTCCCTAATTTCTGGGGCTCAGATCATATTGGCAGACAAAAAGTTTGGTAGATTGATTTTGGTAGATAAAAAGCAAAACTTTATGACTCAAAACTAACGTTAAAGCAAAAATAAAACCACTGTTTTTCATATAAAGTGAGAATTTGTACAGATAGAGTTGAACAATGACATTGACTACTTACGTCATATCCTCGCAGGACGGCCAAGTGGAAGGACATGAGCTGCAGGGGGATGACGCTGAGGATGCCCTGCAGACAGTCCACAGTTTGCGGCAACTCGATGGTGTGGTAGGCATTCTGACAAATATCAGCGTCGTCCTGGCAACAAATGATGATGGGCCGACCCTGATGGAGAGAGAGTCACAAGCAAGAACATCAGTCGATCAATTTAGTTATATTTGTTGCACTCAGAATGAAACGTTTGTGTGTAAGCGTCAAGGTGTGTGTTTCAGTGCCTGCCTATTTGAAACAGTCTGCGATGCCTGCAGGTTACAGTAGAATGTGTTATATCAGGACTTACTGCTCTGGCAGTGACTTGTTGCAGAGCATTCTGGCACTTGGTGTAGCAGGCGTCTTTCATGATGATCATGATGACCGGCATTTCTTTGTCTATAAGTGCCAGAGGGCCGTGCTTCAGCTCCCCGGCCAGGATGCCCTCAGAGTGCATGTAGGTGATCTCCTTGATTTTCTACATTGAAGTAAAAGGAATAAAAGTAGCTCAGAACATCATCCTGAATAATAACATACCGACATTACGACATACATTGTTCCGTTATGTCATCTGATGTTTCGACTCATATTTTATGTTTTTCTAGGAGAAGTGATTTGCAGTTTTTTCTCAACTCACCAGCGCCCCCTCTAGGCAGGTGGCGTAGTGGTAACCTCGGCCCATGACCAGAAGAGACTTTTGCTCATACAGTTCATCAGCGATGGCCTTGATCTTCTTATCCAGGGCCAACACCTGCTTTATCAGCTCTAGGAGAGTAGAGGAATTAATGATGTAGAGATGGAGGTATAATGGTAGCAGTGAGAATTTAAACAAAATATACAGCATTTTATTAGCTTGATTTGTCAGTGGTGGTCAAACATGGTTTAGCAAAAATGAAGTATTGATATCATGTTAATAATCCAACGCCTCTTAAATCATTTCTTACATACAGTTATCTTTTGCAGAATCTCTCTAGCTCCCAACACTCGTATTTTGAGTGTAATTTATTTGCCAAAAAAAGAGACACAACGCACAATAAACAAAGTAAAAAAAAAAATTGACTGACTATTTCCCTCCCCCAAAATTGCAATATTATCTTTATCGTGAATTATTTTGCCCATGATAATTGTGTAGTGAAAATCTGATATTGTGACAGCCCTGCTGTGTGGTCATGTTGAGACCACGAAGGCTTTGTGTTTGTGATTGACTGCTGTTTGTTGGACTGACCAGGTAGCACCCTGAGGCCGTTGATGATCTCCAGTCTTCTCTGCTGTAGGGAGAGTCTGTCCTCGCTCATCATCAGGCCAAACATGGCGAGGGCCACAAACTGACTGGTGTAGGCCTGGATCACATACACAAGAAACACTCGTAAAACCCCAAGTGTTGCTGAACAATGTGGCCGATCTAGCAAATAACACAGAACTGTGTATATCATATTATCATTACATTCAGATTCTGAATAAGAATTTTATAAACCTATGGGATGCACAGTATAAACTATACCTTGGTACTAGCTACTCCTATCTCAGGCCCAGCATTGATGTGAACTCCGCAGTCTGTTTCTCTACAAATGGAGCTGCCCACAGTGTTGGTTACACCGACTGTCAGAGCACCTTGATCCTTGCAGTAGCGTAGGGCCATCAAGGTGTCTGCTGTCTCTCCTGAGCAGAGGGAATGAAAAGATATGCTTACAATGCAGAATTACAGCACAATAAGGCCACTGTTGAGGTGCAACACCAAAAGATGATGATACTGTCAACAGGTTTCACATAGGACCATGACAAGCCAGTGTCACGGTCAGATTTGTCTTAGAAACGAAGATCATTGTTTTAAAATTGCTGTTTTTGAGAAATTAAAGCCCAACAAAATTAAAGCAGTGACCTCAGAAGACAAAGATATGAGGATGTTCATGTTTTTGCGCGGTGTGTTCACCTGACTGGCTGATGAAGAAGCAAACGTCGTCTCTAAAAACGGGAGTGTTGCGGTCCAGGAAGTCGCTTGCCAGCTCCACCATGACAGACAGCTGCGTCAGCTCCTCGAGTATCTGCCTGGTCTGAAAATTAGGGAATCAAAAGCAGCAGTTTCTCCATCATCATCATCATCATCATCATCATCATCATCGCTCTCCATACAAACAGTAACTTTGTGTTTAAACTTTAATTTTACTAATCATGACTATCTTTCTCACAGAGTGATCGTCGTCATGCTTTTTGCCACATTTTTGATAGCTCTACTCACAGCCAATGCAGCGTGGAAGCTAGTGCCGCAGCCAATCACAATTAGCCGTCTGCATCGTTTGATTTCTTTCAGGTGGTCCTTCAGCCCACCAAGAATCACTGAGGAGATAGATGACAGTTACATTAGTGGGCATTTAAATTAGGGCAAAAATAAAAAGTTCAATGGTCTGGGATTGCTCTTCTGTAAAAAGATTCCACGTTAAAATGGACAAACAATATACAGCAATATAGAATAATAGACAGGATATACAACAGACTGCAGTTCCTGTATCCTGAATGAGTCCCTGCTAATAGTTGTTCATGGAATCCTGAACCTCTTCAGGTGCCCTACATAGCATGAAAACGGGAAGACAGGCCGGGTTTGAAAGATCTCTAGTCACCTGCGTTGGTGTCAAAACAAATTCGTCCTCTCATAGTGTTGACGACTGACTCCGGCTGCTCAAAGATCTCCTTCTGCATGAAGGCATCGAAATTACCTGCAAAGTGTAGAGCACATATGTACATCAGATTATCTGGTCAGTACTCCTCGTGACATAATGAGGACGTGCAGAATACTCCCAAGAGATAAGACAGACAACAGAGGCATATGGGAGGGTCTTTGCTGTAAGAGGCTGAACAACTGACAGCCGCATTATGATTTCCGTTTCAGCCAGCAGAGGGCGAGGAAGTATAAATCTACAAATGATGCATGCATGTTCTCAGTGTACTTGATTTGGTGGAGAAAGTACTTTGCAGTATAAAATATGAATTATAAGTGTTTCTGCAGTGTCGTGGTTAACTGCCTCTGAACTTTCCCTTACTTTGTCGACAAGTGTCCCACCCTGTCTTATCAATAAAGCTTATAAGATGTTGTGTCTCAGTTTCCTGATACAGGCCGAAGGCTGAAAGCATCGTGTTGTTTATACTAGATAACTAAAACGAGGCACACACCTCCATCTGTGACCTTATTTCTTGGGTATAATTAAAGTTGGAAGGATTGCTTCTTTAAGCAAACTCAGTGATACCAACTTTTGTCGCGAGTCTGTTTCCTGGTGCCCGTAATGTAGATAAATGCATTAATTTCAAAAGTACAACGGTACAGTTCCAGACTATTTATTTTAAATTCATCAGCAGGATTTGTTGGAAGCTGTGTTCTTTAAAACTTCTGATGATAATAATAATAATCATAATACATTTTATTCATATAGCACCTTGCATACGTAAATGCAGCTCAAAGTGCTTCACAAAGAAAGACAAATAAAATACATTAAAGCATGGAGGTACACAAATCAATAGAGCATGCAAAGTCATCATAAGAGTCAAAAAGTAAAATCAAATATGTAAAATAATAAAATATTAAAAGAACAAAAGCCATGGCAGAAAAACTCTTATATGTTTTAACCATTTCCTTTTAAGCTAAACCAATTGGACAAAATAAAATAAAATAAAAGCAGCTAGCTATCCTCAGCTAACAAAATTGTCTTTTCGAGCATTATCGAACCTTTCATGATCTGTTGCAGCTCCATCTGCAGGGTCTGGATTGCCCTCACTGGATTCTCACCAACCTGCCGTCTCAGCCTGTGGATGGAGAGTTTCCCGTCGGTCACCACTGCCATGTCATCGTCCTCCAGGTACAACACCTTGTTGGTGTGCTCAATGATGGCACTGTGGGGAGAGGTACGATGGATACATGTGATCAACTGATGATGATGTCTGCTAGTCTGGTGTTTATAAAGGGCACTAAACGTGTTTCTTTTTCAATTATTTTTTCCTCATACCTGATAAATATGGTAGAGAGAGACAATGGCATAATGTAGGAGAATTTATTGATATGACAAACTGCACAGAGAATTGGAATCTCACCTGGCATCAGAGGCAAAGTAATACTCCACAGGCCTGCCATCCCCCACAGAGTCGATGGCGCTGGAGCAGTCAGGACGATTATGGCTGTTCTTCTCCTGGACTTCCTCCTTGAAGTGAGCTACAAGGTCAGAGGTCAAGGGTCAGAGGTCGCACAGGGACTTTGAGTGACTAAAACATTCAACAATCTACCCGGTGCCAAGCATCACTTAATGGCATTTGGAAAACATATTTTCTTTTGCTGAATCCGTCATTAGTTATCAGCAGCATGCTTCTTTTTTTCAGTGGAAGAAAATGGCAATAGAAAGAGGACATCTGCCATCTACCGTAGATCTCCACTAAAGACAAGACAAATGTTCTCAAATGTCTGCCAAAGGAGGGACAGGGAGGGTCATCTCTGACAATAGCACTGGCATGAGAAAGAGTGCATGATTTTATTTGGTAATAATGGTATTTTATATATTGTTTAAACAACTATGCACGTTTAAAGAAGATGTGTGGTAGGGATATCAGTCATTATATAAAATGTTATGAAAAGACATGCTTCTTCATGGTCCCAAACAACCTAACTCCTTGGACTTTAGACTTGGCTCACTGGAACCATTAAGAACCATATATTTAAGCAGATAAGACAGTGAAGACAGTCCTTTGTGAGATAGTGACGCAACAAAGAAACACCAGGTTGTTGCTAATAACAGTAAATGTTTTAAATCAATGACAGATGCTTTTTGTAACAATAATCTCAACGATTACAAGAGAAGCTCTGTTTTAAACTCTTGTTATTTCTGGGAACTTTAGGATTGAGAACTACATTCTTTATCCAGTATCCAGATGAAGTTCGAAAGAACCACTACACTCTGAAACTACACAAAGAAATCACAGGCAACACTTTAGGGAAAATGGCTTTCTAAAAAAGCTTTTAAACAGAATTATTGCACAATGACTAACAGAACCACAAAACATCTTGTCCTATTTCTACAGTTAGCCAAGAGCGTCACTCCGTGGCATTTGATACAGTACATCTGACAAAATCAAGAGTTATAGAAATATTATTTCCCCTGTCATCCTGGAAGAAAGTAAAGAGAAAACACTCCCTTGACAGGATACATGTTTCAAGGCTTCTGTATAAGGCTTCTTTCTGCATATCGTGCTCAATTTGAAATTTCCATGAAAAGACCAAAACAAACAATGAACATATCTTACTGACAAGTATTACTGTGTAGCCAAAGCCTGATTTAACTCATTCATCTGTGCCATAAAGCTCCATTGTTGACCAAAACCTATTAAAAACACATCAATAAGCCACACTGTTGCGCTGGGGGACTTGTTCCTTCATTACGATAAACACGGCAGTGTAGTTTATTTTGAGTCGATCCCACATACACCGTCCTGCTGACTGAAAATAGTCCCCAACAAATATTTACTCCTTTTTCAGTTTGCTCTAAACTACAGTGCTCAGCTGTTTAAGGAAATGATATATGGGGTATGTAAGTATATATTGACGGCACGATAAAAAAAGATAAAACAACTTTTAAGATTAACAGTAGGAATGTATGGGCTTCTGGCTGAGTGTGACAGACAGGTTGGGGCAGTCTGAAAGTTTTGAGAGACTGAGCAATGCATTGTTGCTTTGGGTGTTCGCCAACACCCAAAGCAACAATGGGTGTTTTATTGAGCATAATTGATATATTTGAGCAATAGCAATATAGTTTTTGAACATTATTAAAATAGAGTTGTTCAAAACAGTCCGTGCAGCATTTCACAACTTGCTGTTTGGGTGGTCGGTCAGGATCTTACTCAATATTTTCTTTTATACTTCTTTGCTGTGTTGTGACTAAGCAAGCAGCTTCAGAAGTCCATTTTTGTAAACTTAATTGACTGAATAAACCACTGATGGTTTGGAGTGTCTTTATGCAGCTCATAGACACAGATACTGTCACGAATAAGATCATTTTAGACAATTTAATATGCTATTAAATGTAATATGCTAATGAATTAGGAATACTCTCTCTCTCTCTGCTGCTGTGAATGCGTCTACCTACAGTATGTCTGTGTGTGAGCATGCAGAGATTTAAAGGTGCAGCGTAAGCGGATAATTGCTGACGGAGACAGGAACAGAGCTCACCACTGTTGTACTGGATGGGGATGTTTTCAGTCGACAGCTCGTGCTCGCTTCGCACACCAATGAGCAATGGACTTCCTCTCCTGTCCGGGCAAGAATGAAGCAGGCAAGGAGAAAGAGACGGAGAAAGTGAGAGGCAGAGTAGGAGAAAGGAGATGATTAGATTTTTGTAGACACACAACAATATCAGATACATACACACTTGCGTGGTGCTTAGCAAAAGTAGGAATATTGACATCCTATCATTCCAAACAAAACGGACGTTCCTTGGCACACCGTATGATCTCTCCTCTTCCCCCCCCCATCATTTTTTCTTCCCTGTATCACCTCAAACTCAATCTTCATAACAATCTTCTTTTTTTTTTTTATTATCATTCTGGACACAATCCTGGGGTTGGGTTTGTCCCAGGCTCAGACATCCTCCTATTTATTCCAGATCTCTTCTAAACCTTTTGGTCTTGAACATCAGACAGGTAAACCGGACCTCCATTAGTCTCTATCCCTCTCGGATTTGCTAACATTTCCTTGACCGAGTCAATGCTTTCTCATTGGCAACTGATTCCATGTGGGCTTCTCCTATTGGCTGCGGAGGCAGAGAAGTTGCAGCCACATACATATTTGACAGGTGAGGGAGGAGGCTGTGAGGAGAGTGACCTTAAAATACATGTAACCTTTACACACTCATCTTGTAACCACAGTGCAAACAGTATATAAAAACAAAACCCTTTCATGGCGAGTTAGTTATTATGACACCAATCCTTGAGAAACCTCGTCCAAAGAGTCTTTCCTTATTACTTGTCTTTCTCTGTCCGGATCTCTCTTTTCTCTCTGCTTGGCCCTTCTCTGGGGCTCGGCTACGCTGACGCAAGACCGCTGGTTGTTTTAAGGGGTGTGGGGCTTGAAAAGGGGAAGGCTTGCAAACAGAAACATGTGGTCGCTATCCAATACAATGTTTACCATGAGGGAGGGAGTGACGGGAAGAGGGAAAGCAAAGGGATGAAAGAACATCAAGGAGTAAAACAAAAACAAAAAAAAAGAAGACGTGAAGTGGGGGAAAGAAAGAGAAATGAGGAACAATAGATGGGGAGTAAGTTAAAGAAAGAGAAACTGAGGAGAAGAGAGTAAAAAATCATGACGACAAAGGGCGGGGTGGTGACTAGCATCACTACATAATTACAAAACATTTCCTCATCCTAATGTCCTGGGAGACAGTGGTGACTATTAACATATTAACCGCAAAACTGCATTGAGTTAGCCAAAGCTGTGCAATATACTGATATCTGAATCTTTTCATCAGAAACTACAAGCACACAATAGACAGAAGTTATGCCAAAGTTTACTGACTTCATCAGCAGGTGGGCCAAAAAGTGGATTTGCTAATACTGGCACTGCCAGACAACCTGTTTGCATAAACCATAAGTAACAGCCCACTTATCTCGCTTCACTTTGTTGCCCTTTTTCCACTCTCACTCCCGTGCTCCAGCAGTCTCCCTTTCCTCTGATCCATGATGGCTCACTGAACCAGTAACGGTATAAAGTAAAATAAAATGATGTGAAGTGATTAACCATGAGTCTTTCTGGCAGGGTCATTTCCCGACAGCAGAAACAGGAAACTCTCTAGTCTCTCTCTCTTAATGAGTCACAGAGAAGCCTGCGTAAAGGCAGCAGCCCAGAGGCCAGAGGCCAGAGGCCCAGGAGGGAGAGGGGGATCCTGAATTCAACCTCTGCTCTCTGCCTGGGTCTTAAGATGCAGATTGCACTGACACAGGGAGGCGGACGGGAATTTTCACAGATTCCCACACGCACACGGAAAACATTTCAATTGTCCACAATGTTAAGCGAAGCACGTTCCAGAGTCATGACATGTCGCTGTTATTGAAGATGAGCCACAATGTATGAAAGTCTCCAACAATTCATAATAACGATTGCTTCATAGTTGAAATAACAGGGGTGACTCCTCTCCAATGAGTCTGGCTCATTGCATGGACACGGGACCAAAATGTGAAGTGTGTGTGTGTGTGTGTGTGTGTGTGTGTGTGTGTGTGTGTGTGGGCGTGTGTGTGTGCAGTACTAACCTGGTGGAAACAGCCTCTCTAGGGAAATGACGGCTTTTAAACACCAGAGCGAAGGCCCCCTCCTGAGACAGAGAGAAGCAGAGGAAACACTGAGTTTACACTCGCTTGATGAAAGACTGAAATACACTTACGTTAAAGTAGGCAAAGAGAAACAATTCAAAATATAAAAAAATATGAAAATGTAAAAGGTAAAGTAACAAGACACCAATGTTTCTTCTCCCTCTGTGGGGTTTGGCAGTGGTGTTGCTGGTGGGGGGTGAGTGTGGCGGGTAGCGGTGTACGGGGGATCATTGTTGCATAACATCAGCTGTGTTTCAAAAGCACTAACTGCAATGCTGCCCGCAGTGGTTAGAAGCAGAACTGGCTTAGAGTGTGTTTGTGTGCGTTTGGGTGTGTGTGTGGTGTTGAAAGTGGGGGCATAAGACAGGAAGACGAGGCGGAGGGTGTCCTGGTACTGACACTGTTAGTGGGTTGAACTATCTGGTTCCCATTACTTAAAATCCAAAATGGCTGCTTTTGCCTCCTTTGTGCTTCTGAGGAGAGAGAACCCACTCCAACCAAAAGTGTGAAGCTCTGAAGCATGCACGTCACACAATGGAAAAGAGAGGCTTGCTCCATTACATCTGAAAAAAATCTGTTTCTATGAGTGATGATGTCACTCGCGATGCTGTTAGGGCGGTTGCTATAGAGACTGTTTTTTTTTGTGACGGTGTGCAGCATTTTAATGGACAAGAAGCTCAAGTACACATTGTAGAATGAGCAAATGTGTGCGTGTGTGTGTGTGCGTGTGCGTGTGCGTGTGTGTGTGGGGAATGACACATTTTAAGACACTAAGCTAACTAAGCTGGTTATAACAGTATCAATGTCCATCCCTTAACGTAGAGCTGTCTAGTAAAAGTAGAAATACCATTGTCTAAAAATGCTCCATTACAGGTAAAAGTACTGAATTCAAAATGTTACTTAAGTAAAAGTACATAAGTATTATCAGCAAAATGTACTTGAACTATCAAAAGTAAAAATACTCATCAGGCAGAATGGCTCCTTCAAAAGGGTTATATTATTATAGAATATTACATTATTCTGTTTTCATCACTAATGAATATATGTAAGAGCGTTTTAAAGTTGGAGTTCGTCAATGTCAATTTTAGATACTTTGTATACTACTGACTGGATTAGTAGTATAGTACTGCATCATATCCTATAAGCACATGTTGTAACTAGTAACGAAAGCTGTTTAAATACATGTAGTAGAGTAGAAGTATAAAGTACCCTAACATAGAAATGCTCAAGTAAAGTACAAGTATGTCAACATTTTACTTAAGTTCAAGTAAAGTAAATGTACTTATTAACATTCCTTCATTACTTACTGGCAAAGAACGAAGTAGAAGCAAACCCTGGATATCTTGTGATATTACAACAAAGCAAAGATTAGCATGCTAACGCTAGCTTTTCTGCTGTAAAGGGGGGCCCGCTGTGTTTTTGTGGCATGGTAGCAGTGAGTGTCGTAAGTTATGTGTTGCAGCGTGTAAGCTACTTACCAGCTGCTGAATAACCCTCTCTACCAGGGTGGAGAAGGGCACGCTGTCGTTCTCTCGGTTGTCGTAAACATATTTGATCAATTTCGGGATCACCTCTGTGTCCGTCTCTGACTCAAACTCATATCCTTTGTTGATCTGAGGAAGGTACAGTTTATATTAATATACACATAAACACACTGGAGGATGTACCGTCAGTCATTCGGTAAGATCAGATCACAGCAGGTTTTTCACAAATTCCATCTGAATCTTTCATTCTGGTCACTTTTTAGACAGTAGGTCTTCTAAAGGTTTGTGACAGTACAAATATCAAAACAGTAGCTTGGACAGAATTAATACCAAACATCAATACAAGCTTTCAGTTTTAAAAAGGAAAATCCATTTCCTTCTGCATGTTGCTGACTAAAAACTGAAAGGATGTTCAAATTACAACAATTTTGGCTAATCATCCAGAGTTACACTCATATCACAGTTAGCTACTTAATTACATGAAAGTGCTCTCGACTGACCAGTTAAAATCTTCAATACTTTGTTTGCATATATGATTATCTTACACACTTAAGTTGCATGGGACAATTAAGTCATTTCGCAAGTTAAAGTATTACGTGCAACAATCTAGTTTGAATATACTTCATTGGTATTTAAAAAAGAAATGGTTATTTCAGCTTTTAATAAATAGGTTTTCACTATCCATCAAGAAAAATATCACCAACATCCTTCCTTCTTTTTATCATCACTTTCGTTTATTCCAGTTTCGTTTCGTTTATTCCAGTTAGTTCTGACTTTTGTCCAAGTATAATGTGGTAACTAGTCACTCCCTAGTTAATGAGTAATACTGAACGATGTTGTCTCAATAAATGGTGACAGTGCTGACAGCTGGAGTGAAAATAATCAGTTTCCTGTGTATTTATCTTATTATGAATGATTGAGTTTGAAATTCTAGCAATGCGAATACATTAATATGATGTTGTTGTTTTGAGGATCCTTTGCTTACAAACCCACCGGAATAAACGTAATAAATAATACATCCAAGAATGTACTTTTGTCTAACCTATAAACAGAACAACATGGCAAACACTGTCACATGATATATTCTTTTAGACTCATTTGAGGGATGTTATGAGACCGTGATGGAGCGGCTTGCCACGGAGCGGGTCTGAGAGGGCACTCAACAGGATAGGAACTTAGTTATTTTTACAAACAAAATTCCTGATGGTAAGGTGACTTACCAGGTACGCCTTCAGCTCTTTGTAGTTGGTGATGATGCCATTGTGGATGACGACAAACTCTGAGAAAAGTCAGCGAGAGTAAACTGATTAGAAAAAGGGGCTCAAAGACTAGTGAAGTTATACTAAGATCAGTCTAGGTTAAGTTATCATTCATGATAAGCAAGTAATAATAGGTCTATATAGGTCTAATACAATAAACTGATAAACCACAATATAATACAAACACAACTTGTGTTTGTGCTTCTCCTTTATTGCAGTACATAGTTTCATTCTTTGCACTTAAGCATACATACCATGGTCTAAAGCCAAGATACATTATAGAGATGCCTATGATCATGACACACTAATTACATAATTAAACTAATTAAGTAATTAGAAGGTGTGTGAGAATGTGTGGAATGAAACTATATAGTATATTGACCTTTTATTTGAATAATCTGTTAAGAGGTTATTATTACTGAATGACATGATAATGTTAGAGTCACAGAAAAAATGTTCTCAGTTGTTATATATCAGTTAGAATTGGTTTAGGATTATTGTTAAACACATGTATAGACTGTACTGTGTACGTCAGCATGCATGAAAGATCATTAGCACATATTACCATTTTCCTTGTCAGAGCGATGAGGGTGGCTGTTGACAGCGCTCGGCTCTCCGTGTGTGGCCCAGCGAGTGTGAGCGATGCCGAAGTGTGTGCTCAGCTTCTCATCCAGGTCCAGTGAGTCTTTCTCTGAACAAGCAAAACACGACAAATGCCTTTACTGACACGAACAGGCTGCAGGGACTTTTAACAAGAGAAAAATGCAGCGCAAGATGTAGAAACTATGTTTTACAAAAAAAATGATATCATGAACAATAGGAATCAAATGTGAATGAACGCACTGTAAAGCTCCTCATCCAGAGCCTTGACCTTCCCCTTCTTCTTGATCAAGCAGATGATGTTTTGGTTGACGCCAGTGTCCGTCTTCTTAGGGCCATCCACAGCAATACCTGCAAACAGGGGGGGGGGGTACTTTTATAGTGAGGTAGGAAAGGCACTAATCACACAGATTTAAAGTTTTGCATAGTGATGAGAGGTCAAATTTAACATAATCATGAAAAGGCAGATGGATAGGTTATGAGTAGTGACTCAGGATTTAACATGGTTATATGTGAGGGATTACTTTTTGTATCCGTATGTCTGTGTGTGTTTGTACTGTAGGACGTGGTGTTTAACAGCTAAGACTTAAGTGATGCAGCTACAGCTTACTCAAACAGGATGAACAAACAAAAAATATGGGAGTGATTGAACGATAAGTGACCAGGTGGCAGGAGGCTCTGAGTTAGATGGTACTGGCGTTTCCTAAAGTGTTTGCAGTATGGTTTGCATGGTTTTATGATGAAAGGACATGACACACAGGTGCTGCCAAGGAGTACTATAAGCTTTTGTGTATGGTGTGTGTGTGTGTGTGTGTGGCAACACTGCTGTGTAGCCGAGTGTCTTACCTGCTGAATCGTACCCTCTGTACTCCAGTCTCTGCAGTCCCTTCACCAGCGTCTCAAATATCTCCTTTCTGGTGCGAGGCACTTGGTAATTCAGGTAGGCAAAGATCCCTTTTAGAGGAAGAGAAAGAGAACTTAAATCTCTGAAACCGCGTAGGCTGAGTTTATACGACTGCAAAGAGCACAGTGGCTTCTTTTGAGCTAAGTATTATCATATTTTGTTTAAGGGTACATTAACAATGTATAGATATTATTATTTTTTCTTATTATCATATGGAACAAATAGCTGCCAAAAGTTGAATGAGATGAATTAAGGAAGAACTCATGAGGTCAACTCCTAGCTTCCAGCTGTATTATTTTTTTACAGTCTATAATCTTCACCTAACACTAATATCCTTGGGAAGGACAAGAACTCACAACAGGCTGTATGGGGAAGCAGAAATGGCATCCCATCACTTTGAATTCCGTTCAATTCAGTCAAGCTGACGCATCATTATATTCAATTAAAACAACTGTGTCTCTACATTATGAAGTATGAAGTGTGTGTGTGTGTGTGTGTGTGTGTGTGAGTGAGTGTGTGTGTATTAAGGAATGTTCCAGGCAGCTCTGCTCCCGCAAGCACACAGCTGGCCATTGACGGACGCACATTGCGCGCAGTGTTGGAGCAGCCAGGTAGGCAGGCTGGCGGCAGTAAACTAGCTGAGCCTTGGCCTCTCCTCCTTGCAGACACTAGCAGAGGGCGAAGTGCTGTTAAAGATTTACTTTCGGCTGTAAACGTCCCTGTTCGAGAGACCTACAGGTCCAAGTGTTACGGACTGTCAATAGCGCTGATGATTCAACTTTAGCTAGTTGTGGAGGTGGATGTCGACAACTAGTGCGGAACGCATCAACTCGTTTGACAGCGACTGGAATGACTGGCTTGTCAACATCCGTGAGTGAAAACACTGACACGTCGCAGTTGCACTTTTCAAGAATCCACAGGTCATAAAACAGCTCGAGACACTATTTCAGTTCAGAAATCACATTTCCATTAACACCAAAACTATAAACACGATCGGGGTAACTATACGAGACCAATTCTATGATATGATAACTTTGGGAATGCTTCGCTTTACCGCTTACACGCATGGCATCGGTATCACTGGACACTGCAGAAGCCCGTCAAGGCAACTCTCGTGCGTAAAGGAATTGAAATCCCTTCCAACAAGTTTCTAAACACATGAAGTCGATTAAAACAAAAGCAAACTTACCACACATGACTCAAGTTTTGACTTCGTTGACGGATACCTTTATAGGATAAAAACGACTTGTAGTGTCGCGATGGGAGTGATGCTTCTGCCTCTGCCGTGTTGGATCCAGAGTGACTGCACACTCCCACTTAAATGGTGTTTCCTGGAGAGGCAGCGGCCACGCCTCCTCGGACACCCCCCTGTCCTGTCAGTGCCTCACAGGTATCCCTCACCTCACCTGCCACCGATTGATCGACGCCTATTAACTCAACTATCTGTCGACCCATCTGTTAACACTATTCAAGAGTGTGTCCACCTTCAATGAGGAGGTGGATCACCTCGCGCGTACAATATTAAAATAATGTCTTTCAAACTGTCAATCATTTCTTTCTTGAATAATTTGTTTGATAAAGGCCTGGCCATGATTGATTTGCCTCTAATTGGACCGCTTTCCCCAAGCCTTCAGGCTGTGACTGAAGAATCAGATGCAAATACAGGCATTTATCAGGCATCTTAAAAATGTGAAGTGCCAGAGGACGTATTTGTCATGCTTATACTCGACAGGTGGGATTGTACACTTACTTTTGATTTCACTAAATATTTAGCTGGCAGACTTATTGATCCCTCGGACTCCCTCCCTTTTTTTTTAAAATAAATGTAATATTTCTGTAGCAATGTTTTACATTTGTTTCTACATAGTAAGGAATCTATTTATATCCTGGTACTGTTACTAAGTTACATGTAATTGCACTGTTTTTACCCATAGTTGTGTAAGCACTTATTACTAAGGAATGAGTGAACAACAAAGAGGGAGCTATTAAAACGTGAATTCCTGAATAATTGCATCAAGGACGATTGTCACCTGAAGGTTCATGAGCATGGTGCCTATGATTCACTTGTTCTGTGACCTATGAATATCCACTGATTCTGCGTGAAACAACTTCTTGTATCAAGCCCCAGAGCTGCTGATCCACTGTGGCTCACTCAGGTACACCAGAAGCCTGCTGACCAATGCATCCAAAGTGTACTGGCCCAGGTGGCAAAGCTACCCACCATACATCCCCATGTCTAGCAGTCCTGTACTTTCCATGGTTTCACCTCCCGTGATGAGATTATCGGTTTGCTATGACACTTCTTATTTAGTTAATTCAGTGTTATTCAGGAACTATACTTGTGATTTTAGGGACTCATCACTTAAGTGGTTTTTAATTTGTTCATCATTCTTTTCCTCACAAAAAGTGCACCTTATGTATGCGTACTTTTAGAAAGAGGAGCTGCCCAGTTCTGTAGAAGCGGAAGTGACCAGTACTAAAATGGAATTATGTCAAAACTCTTACACTGAAACCTTATGTCCTTTTATTCAGTTATTTTGTGTTTTGAATATTACTTGCAGATGCAGTGGTGATTGAGGAAATGATTGCGCACTTTTACAGGTATGGTTATGACCTTATACCACATATTTCTACTGCTACTAATGATGATCTGACGCCATGCAAAACTTTAGAATGATAAGGAATGATATAAACTGATAGATATAGTACACACTTTCTTATCATCTCTGAACGCCTCCTGGACTCTGGAACATTTGTTTCTTTAATAGCCTGTGTAGTTAGATCAAAATCGTTTTTCTGTTCATGTCTTATACAAACGTTGTATTCTCCTCCTAAATATATACCAGGAGATCAGTCTCATAGAAGTCCCAGGTCCTGGGTATACCTAGATGATATGTAACAACAGTAATGACAGATTTACATCACACAAACATTTAACAGAGATGGCAAAACTATTGATTTGACAAATGACTGGATAAAGCAGATGTATTTATTATTTACTCGGATAAATCATTCATAAAATTGCTTAAGCAGTTTGGTTGTATTGCCAGGTCATTGAACCAGAAGTCAAATCAAAACAGCTTTCCAGCACTGGAGACATGCACTAACTAAACACTTTCAACCATACAACTCTGGTTACACCGACTGCTTCTAATTTCTCTGTGCGAAGGTCGTGCCAGATCATACTATGATTCCAGTCAACATTTAGGGCAATAATCAATGACATAAAGTGATTGACTTGGAAAGGTTTATACTGATTAATTGCACATGCATTTGATGAGATACTGATAGTGAGAGAAATGAATCTCTATATAATGAACTGTAGTTTTATAATCTATTTAAACTTCATTCGAACTATGGTTGGCATCTTCAAAAACATATGAGAGATGTCAGTGAGAGTCAGAGTCGGAGATTCTGCTCATCTCAGTTGGATGGGTAACAACATACATTGAGTGGATAGATAGCAGGTGGATAGAAATGACACAGAAAGTCTCAAAACCAGAATCAGAGAAGTAAGAAAGGGGCGCTTGTGTGTTTCTCTCTGACCACATCATGCCCACTTGCTGTCCACATCCCTGCAAGTGGCCTATTGTGAGTATACGGAAAAGTATAATTTCATATTTGTTGCCGTCTGTCTCCCTGCCACAAACCTAGGAAATGCTACAAAAAACTCCAAACACTGAGTTCCAAGTTTGCTGTATATGCAAATATTAGGGCTAGTTTAGAATCAGTTGTGCTGATGTGCGTGAATAAGAACCAGTGACACAAGCCAAAGAACTGCATTCCTCTACTGGCTTAAGGGATTAATAACTATAATTATGTGTGCTCTGTGACATTGTTATCCAAATGAGATTCAAAAGATCAAACGTTCCTTGAGGTAATACGGTGTTACAAAATGATGGGCAAACAGCAAGGTCTTGCCACAAATCATCAAAGAATTTCAGGGAGTTTCAACTTTTTCATTTGTCCTCACTTTTAGCAGCTTTAAATTCTGCTCTGTTATTTATAATTTTATGATATTTCAGTATTTTATTATTATTATTATTATTTTCAGTATTTATTTTATTATTATACTATAAATTGTGATTTACAGTGATTCTATTGGTACATTGGTGATTCATTCCCTCCAGCTGTTCTCTAATGGCAAACCCCATTGTTATGTCATAGCAATGTCAGCTTCAGAACTATTTGTACCTTGGGAAGTAAATCCATCTATCATGTCTACACACCCAAGACAATAATCACTTCACATTTTAAAGCATGCACATAGACAGTGCCCTGTAAATGGTGTATCTTGGAGTTAAATGGTTTCTTGTATTTTCTCTCTAAGAGCTTAAGCGACATCAGTGAGTGCATCAACCGGATGTGGCTCTAGTGAGCTCTAGCTGACTGTTCAGACCTTGTTGTAGGGGATCTCCCCTTCCACATCTGCTTCATGTCAGGGCCTGGGGGCCAGTACAGGAGGGCCCAACAATACACTCTGCTTCTCAGTGGGGGATGGCAGGAGAATGCCTGATGAACAGCACAGAGACAAACAGACTGGAAACTGGGTTATATAAAACAGGTAACATGTTTAGTTCAATAAATCTATCGATATTTCTTTTTCTCCAAAGGAACGATATACAAAATGAAGAGCAAAAACAACAGTTCAGTACACAAAGGTAGTAATCCCTCTCCCTACCCTCCCCCTCCTCCATAAATACATAAACAAAGCAAAAAAAGGGAAAAGGTTCACACAAACACACAAAAACATACATGTATCTGGTTCATTTGTTTTACTGCTATACAAAAACAACGTACTGTCCCCCTATTGTTTGAAATGAGTAACCTTTAAAGAGTATGTTAGATTTTTCCCATCAACAGTTTGCACTTCAGTTTGGTTTATTGCTGGCAGGATACAGACTGTAACAACCTTTGATAGTTTCAGATCAGCAGGAAACAGAACCAAGATACAAGGTACAGACAATTGGATAGTATTTTTTCTAGCAAATGGTTTTGCACATTTATCTGTAAAGTTTTAGTGAGAAGTTTTGAATATATTCATAGAAATGGGTAAAATGAGACTTCACATGCCTCACACTTTTAGAAAACATTCAAACAGTATTTACTCCATGTACTGCTCAGAAGCACTGAGACAGACTGAGAAACACTGTAGCTGCACAAAGATTCACTCATTTTCTGCAGGGTCTCTTTAGGGACACGGAGACACTGTAACAGGTCATGTCTTCACAATTTATGAGGTGCAGCAGTTTTGTTATTGCATAACATAAGCACACTGCGTTGATTTGTGTGTGACCCAGATCTGTGTTAATGGCTGTAACACTGTCAATCCGTATCCCCAGATAGTGGGCATGATTGATGATTGCTTTCACAGGATACAGTACATGCAGACAGACCTTCCCCCCTGTTCCCCAAGCTCCTCTCAGCGTGGTGGGTTCACCTCTGGGCCAGCTCACCGTGAATCAGCCCCAGATGTGGTTGTAGAGTCAGATGGCGTAGCACACGACACAGGGAACCCACCCACCAGCAGACGTCAAAAGGGACCACCTCAAATCCCTTGTTAAGTGTCGTAACCCGTCAAAGTGAGTTTGATGGATAAGATATACTGCGTCGATAACTTGCAAGCAATAAATGAAATGTAATTCCAGTAATACGGTGGCGTCTGTCTCTTGAACGATATTATTTTATCACAGCAGCTTTCTTTAAAATTGTTATTCTGTATCTTACTCATCATGATTATCTCCATAGCTTGAACATCTCACGTAGCTACTGCCGATATAAAAAAACACAGGAGCAGAACAGGAGCCTTAACAAGAGTTTATTACCACTTGAAGATAATGACTGTGTAGATCCGGTATCAGCGGACCAATATCTGTTTATTACAAAAATCCCTATAACTGAATGCACTCAATGCATTTAAGAGCTGGTAAGAGGATTTCCCGGCATATTCCTGGAGTCACCCTGACATAAAGTGCTTCTACCACATATTAGATGAAAGTGCACACAACCTTCCCTCAAAGTTTACCTTTTTACAGAGCACATTTAGACTACGTTTTCCAAAACATAGTATTACCAACAGCACACATAAACCTAGATCACTGGAGCTGTATTTTTGCTGTTTCTTCTAAACTTGGACTGGAGTCGATTCCTCTTTATGTGCCCGTATCACGGTAACTTGGCCAGACTACCAAGTCCTGTCATACGGGTGTGACCAATTTAAATATAGCTCATGAAGTGTAAGTCATTGTTTTGAGTTTCTTATGGAATTTCACCAGACCAGTTTTTCAAAATATAAGTGAGTGTGTCGTATCGGATTGCAGATGAGACTGTGGTGTTTGTTGTGGTGCGTAGTCACTCTGGCAGGGTGGTGCTTGCCATTGCACATCTGTGAGTGAGCTCAAGGATTTGAGTGGGATCGGACGAGAGGTGGAGGCGGGGAGACAAGAAGGGGGGGCTGCGCAACCACGTCATGTCGGACCCAGAGAGAGAGCCATCTGTATTATGTCATGAATGCTGGGGCACTCCACCCTTTGCTCTCTATTTCTTTGTTTCCCTCCCTCCCAGGCTCCCACACCCTGCGTTTCTCTTGCCTTTGCTATACTGCTGTGTGTTTTTGGTTTAATGATACTGACAGTTATCGTTGCCGTGACGCATGGCTCCAACAGAAATGTGACCAAAGACTGAATCTCTATCTGTGTTTGTACATTTACCAAACTTTAACACCAAATTTTCTTTCCCCGTGGCCGCACTTTGGTCATCCCATCTTCTTTCTGCCTTTCATCTTGTGTCCATCCATCACTTTTGGTTGAAAGCTCTCTGTCTGCACTTGCCTGTCCCATCTGATGTTCACCTTCGCTCCTGCAAACCAGACGTGGACACTCTGTAATTAAGTAAAGTAGAGCTCCCTTTAGGAGCCCCAGCTAATGTCTGAATAAATGAAAGTCACAGTTTAAAGTTGCCTTTCTTCTGTTAGAACTACAGAGCCTATATAATCTGAGGGAAGATCCGTCATTTGAATACAAGTCAGCATTCAATATAAATGTCCTGTATTTGCATATTTGTGTGTCTCTGTAAGCAACACAATGAGGGCAACAGGCACACCCTGTAATAAATCCACTACTACTACACACACACACACACAGCTGCTGTATCTATCTCTCACACACACAATAAACTGAGAGCTTTAACAAGGCTGTAAACCAGCTCATGGCTGACCCTAAGGGGGGGGACTCTGCTCCCTACTGTTTCTCCCTGTTGGCTCATTGTCGGGTGGCCTGGATGTTTGCTTTGATGTAGAGACGGGAGGTTGGGTAGGTAATAAGAGTCAGCCATCGTTGACAATATCATTTTTGTTAGAATAAAATCAATGTCTCGACCAACAGTAGAACAAGACTAATTAAATCTGTGTGTGCGCAGTAGATGACCTGATGGACTAGTAAACAGAGAGATTTGTATTCTCCTGATTCTTCTCACCTCTGCCCTTCATGTCCATGTGGCAACATTCATTTCCTCATTATCTATCACTTTCCATGTGGGGAAAACAATTAAATGATGGTCATTTAATACTTAATTTGATTTTAGCATACACACTGCTGTTCTTGATTTTAATCTGGGTAATATAACACATAATGAAACTTATAAAAAGTATAAAACTTATTTTGCAACAATCGCGTTTTATTTTGAGCTTATTGCGCCATCTTCTGGACAAAGACTGGATCCAAAGGTTGGTGTAAAATCCTTGAATCACCACAGATATCATGGCATTGGAGAATTCAGGTTGGTACCAGTTGATTTCTTTTTCAATGACAAAGAAAATATACAAATATTATTGATGATTTTACTTCGATGTATGGTACACAATTACTATTTTATATAGCCGCCCACACCAGATTTGTTGAACGATGCAATATATGAAGTGAAAGAAAAATGGCAGTTTAGTCCGATTATTAGGGTGTACTTTCACAGCACAACTCATATTCTGCAGTAGCTTGATTTAATAAACAACCATAAATACAAGAAGAAATATCCTGTGTGACTAAACTGGTCAGTGAAGAATACTGAGAAACAACTGCTATGATAAAGCATATGCTGATTACAAAATGATGTCTTTACAAAAAAAATGCATGATGTGTATACACATGAAATTCATTTATAAATTAGTGTGCACTCTGTAGATACATAAATATAATTATAATAAAATAAAAAGGAATGGGGGGCTTGTACTTATATTCCCATGTTTGCATGAAGAAAATAACCAGATAACCATTATTGCTTATTAGTATCATATTTATTTACAGATCTAAGTGGGAGACTATCTCCCTTGTGCAATTACTTATTGGAATTTATCAACTTTTTTCAAATAGAACAGCAGGGATTCTTGTATTGTGACAGAATGCAAAATTGATCAGTTCAATGCTTTGTATTTTTTATAGCATGTTAAAATACTATTGTGATGCAATATAAAAATGTAATAAACCCAACATACTGCTATTTAGAATAAACAATCTTGATTCAAAGCAGAACCATATGAACATACTTAGGTTGAAATAATTAAAAAAATATAATAAAAAAAAGAAAATCACTTCAGGTCATCAGTCATACACTCTCACAAGGTAAAATAAGATGTTCTTCCATATGATAAAAACCAAAACAAAAGCTGTACTTAGATGAAGCAAACATGCTGCAAGTTTAGGCACAATATCAGTCATCCCACACTATACTCTGCATGCTAACAGAGAAAAGCACTACAACTACAAATCTGCGAGCTTATTCAAAATAAAATAAAATCCAAAATGAGGCAACTGAGCAGTATGAATTGAAAAAGCTGGTCAGTTGTATGAGAGGCAATGCTAAAGAGATTAGCTTGCACAAAGGACTGACATTTCAACAACTTCAATCTCATGCCATTATTGACAATGGGAAGAGAACAGCAAAGCAATGCATGCCAATGCACCCATTACGTGACAGAATAACAATAATAATACTTCAAAGCAATACCAACATTGGGAATGACAAATTAAGTTACTTCATATGATGTTTTATTTGGATCAATGAGCCTGAAAAGTGAGGAAGGGGATAGTGTGGGTTTATGGAAGATGGCAATCCATCAGCGTAGGTTAGCTGGGAGGAGTAACAGTGCGGTGATGTCTCAGGGGCTGGATAAGCTAATACTATAGGTGATCCTCATTCCTCTCAGCCTCAGTGAATTGGCAGGGAGGCAGAAGGGACAGAGAAAGGCAAGAAAGCAAATGAGCAACCAGACGAAGGAAAGATATGGTACAGAGGTGTTACTACACAGCGGGTATGGCTTCAGAAGCCCGAAGGTGTTAAAACATTCATGTCCCGCGGTTTAAGTTTGTGTGGCCGTGTGGGCGCCCGTTTGGCCTCAATGCCTGGGATTTCAATCTTGGGGGGCATGAAGTTGGCAGGGTCGTCCATCTTGAAGTTGACCTGCGTGTTTGTGCTATCCATGGTAGAGGACTTCTGCATGCCGAAGTAGGACTGCAATGAGAACCCTGAAGGAAAGACGAGGAAGTGATAGATGTTAGCCCCGCCGTGTCACTGGAAAATCCCTGCTGATTTCAAGAGCCATTTAGCTGCAACCATGGTTTAATTGTGGCAGTGGAACGACTGGTATTATTGGATTCAGAGAAACTGTTTGTCGTGTCACAGGGTTCGACCTATTGCATTGAGATTCTATCCAATCTACTGTGCATTAATACAGTCAAGATCCAAAACGCAAGATTGGGTATAAGCCTCTCACCTGTGTTGGTTTCACAGCCTGGGTCAGTGGGGGACTTCTGTACCACAGGTCGAGTTCCAAAGAAGCTCCACCTCTCTCCTCCTCCTCCTCCTCCTCCTCCTCCCTCATTTCCTCCCATGTCTGTGTTGGCGTTGGGACAACTGAGTTCTGGGGTGGCAAGAAAGGGCGCAGGACTCAGCTGGAACCAGCTCCTGTATTACCACGAAGCAAGGGCAAGACATGAACATACAAGGAAGCATGGAAAGGTTATGCCATATGGCACACAATATGGGCCATGTTGGAAAATGACAAAATAACAATATGAGCAAAAACATTTCAGCAGCATGATGCCTACCTGCGACTAACAGCCGGTGATGTGTGGGGAGTAACACAGGGGGTGACGCTGGGTGTGACGGAGGGAGTTACACAAGGGGTGACACTTGGGGTGGATTGTGCTGATGTTGTACACCTGTCCTCCTTGAAGTCCCCGGTTGGCATTCTCAACTTCTGCACAGACAGAAAAAACAAGCAATGAAAAAAACAAACAATGAAAGAATACCCTCCACTGATCCAGAATCACCCTGTACATTGGAAAGGGATTACAAAAGGTTTTAATATAAATAATCGCAGCTGGCTGGTTGTTCATTTTTTTTACCTATACACCCTGTACAAGCAGCAAAGCTGTGACACTTTTTTTTGTTACCCATGGCCATGTTAAACAAACAGCCCATGTTTATGACAGAGATAGAGCATTGATCTTATTTAAAAAGAGCAAACACACTCTGTAAACACAATGACAAAAAGGCCAGGACTGTTTTTCTGGACCTGCAGACCCAAAAAAAAAAAAAAAAAAGGGAAAGTGCGTCACAGATCCTCTGAGCCTATCACCTGCTGTGACCATGTGGTGTGGGTTGGAAAAGAGAGAGAGTTGAGACACAGAGAGCACTATGATAAAATGATTGGATGGAATTGAAGTTGAACCACATTATTATTAAACATCATAGCGCTCATAATGCAAGAACTGAGCCAATAATTTGTATTATTTAAAAAGGTCATTATGGCAATGGATATAAAACTACTTGAAACTCACTCAGAAAACAGGTTGCTCTACCTGCAACACCACCAAGTGAATATAACCTGCCATGGTTTTGAATCACTCCTCTTCTACTCAAACAATAAATGTGCAAAAACTAGTTTGCAATCCTGATAACTCTAACCAACCAAATGCATGTGCAGCCATACTTGCCTTGACATTTAGATGTATTTCAGTAATGCCCTCTGTAAAAATATTGTCAATGTTTAGTTTCCATTCTATGTTGGCATATTTCCATCTATATGTTGAGCTTTCTTCCAAACATATATCAATCTCTTCTTGTATGTATGATCCTGCATTCTGATTAGGACTGCGTTCGTGAAAATAAATAACACTGAGTGCCCCCATGGCTTTTAATTCCCTGTGTATCATGTGGTTTAGTATCCTGTTTGATTTCATCACAGCTCCAACCCTGATGGACCGCAGCCAGAATATTACAAATCAGGACACAACTTGTTATTTATAAAGTGTTGGAGCAGTGGAGAAAGACAAAAGACAAATAAAAACATGTTCCACGCTAAACGAAGTGCCTGTCATGTATTTATAAAATTGAGGAAGAAACATTTGATTCCAAATGAGTTTACACCTAGTTAATTTATGAAACCTAATGAACGCACATGGCAGGCAGAAGTGGGGCTAGTGAGACGTTTTAAATAACGATACAATTATCAAAAGTGAAACCAAGTAGAACTCGTGCTATCTTATAGCACATTTAATATGTTTCACCTAACTTAAAAAGATGATGCATGGGGGGCACAAACTAAAGCTAGTTTCCCTCAGGAGACGAGAGAGATAGGGACATGGAGGTGTCTCGACAGTGTAAACCTCCAGTCATGGGAGCAGTCTCTGGTCAATGTTCCGTTCTGTAGCTTCCATTATCATTAAGCAATATTATATATTAATAATATGACCTAACGTTAGGTCATGTGCTAAGCTAACGGTAACCGTGGCTGGACTGCCACATAACAACTAACGTTAGCTACTGTATGAACCGATCAAGCTACACACTACACTAACGTTACTTAACCAGATAAACTTAACATCAGTCTCTTTGCTTCTGACTCAGGAACCGTTATAACCACTATAGTAGTTTAACTAAATAGCGAGGTTTAACGTTAAGAAGAACTAGCGTTGCTTTGTTTACTCAGGTTAGCTCAAAGGCCAGCTTTGCTAGCTACCCTACAATGTTGCTTTGCTAACGGCCTTCTTTCTGGTCGGAATGTACAAATAGCCACAGCTAAACACAGTAATTCATTGACATACCTTTTTATGATAAGATTTCTTTGACGCTCCAATCCGACAGATTCCTTAATTTTGTCCATAATTAGCTATTTTAACAAGTTTTTTCGCGAAAAACAAAAACGGTAGCGTCGGCACAAACCAGTGGGCCTCCAAATAGTCTCTTTTGTTAGGAGCTTGGTGATTGGTCCGTTTGACAAAATAGGGGACTCGAGTCATTTAAGGGCGTTGCCTGGCAACACGACTGCCGAAAGCTCCAGTCTATGGAACCAGCACAGAGCTGATTACGTAATTTGTTTACCAAGATTGTTTTTCCCATGTTTACCTTCCAGTCACTCAACAGGCTCAACAATATGGTATTCTCATATCATTTCTCACAATAACTTTTGCTTATTTTGAGTAATAACACAGAGACCATACTTATTTTAGTAGGAATATTGTCCTCATTTGTGATCTTGCATGTTCAACTTAAAAACACTTTGGAATATTATTGTAGGTCAGCTGATAGCACTGGAAACGTGCGCACAGGGAGTGGGCCAAAGTCAGCGGGCGAACTGGAGACAAATCTAGACAGAAAAGAAAACACAACCTTTGTGCGTCCACCCTCCTCTGTGACTTCAACTTTCTTTGCTAAACCTTCCACCCCATCTACAAAAAGATAAAGCCTGACACGTAATCATTACATGTAGTTAATATTTAACACCCTGTTTTGTTTTTCTATTTGTGCAAGTTATATTTCAATGACTGAGACATTATTCTTGTTTTCAGTGTTCATGGGATGTTAGCACTGTGCCTTATGATAGGTTATTGTCTGAGTTCGTATGACAATGTGACATTTCCAGTCTGTTGGAATAATAAACTCAGTCTTGCCAAAAGTTTACTGGTGGCAGGAAGCAAAAGAATAAACATGAAAAAAAAAGAAGAAGAAAACTTTTACACAGTCATGCTTACTCCTAGTTTGTTAAGACATTCCAGCCAAAACATACTTCAGGTCAGACCTGCAACCTTTTATTTGGCCCTACACCTTGTAATGAACTTACAGTACACAAGACACTGTGTAGAAGTTTTTTTTCTTTTCACTTATTTAATTTGTGCTGCCCTCTAAAACACTTGTCACACATTCAGGTGTGATGTATATTTGTAGTTATGTATCATTATTTGAGGGCATGAGAGATACTTGTCACTGCTCCTTGGCACATCAAGGCTTCTACAGCACCACTTGTTCATACTCACTGGCAATGTGCCGTCACCCAGTCGGTGAAAGCAGGTCTCCTCAGCAGAGAGCCCCTTGTGGGGAGAATAGCCAGCATCAGTGAGCCCTGCCTGGTGCTCAAACTTCTGGAGGTTCTCCTGGGTCTGCTCTAAGTGATGATGGGCATACAGTCAACAGTGGATACAAAATGAGTCAATGTTTTAATATGCTTATAGCCAACTCTGAAGATTGTTAATCCATATTTGGCAGCCGCCATCTGAACAATCATAGGTGAAGCTTACATCATTCTGTGACATGCAGTGAAGACACTTAGTGTATCTCTGTCTTAACAACGAAAATGTCTGTTACTTGTATGCCTTCTTTATTTGTCAAAATTTAAATAAATGTTCCACAATTGGTTTTGTTGACTTACTAATCATAAGTGAGCTCATGAAAGAGGCGGCTTTGGCTTTCACAACAGGCACTGTGGAATTGACCGATGCTGCCTCAAAAGTCAGCAACTTCCCACCACTCTTGCCTTCCTGCTGACACAAGTTTATATTTTAAGGATTAATTTACAAAGCAGTTTCACAACCAATACAAGCAAATCAAACGTGTCCAGTCATGCACCTAAAATTCAGGAATTTTCACACAATACAAACTGCCAATCCAAACAACATCTAGTTTGGGTAACCAGTTTAAAACATTTTGGATCATATAATAAGAACAAACAGGAAAGCACCTCTGCAGTGTTCCTGAACTTGTGCTTTGGGATGACAGGATCTTTCCATAAGATGTTGACACTGAAGTCTGGAGGTGGTGAATGCATGGTGGCATTCATTAACTCGTCATAGCTGACAGTGCGCCGAGTCATTCCAACAGGAGACGAAAAGGCACTGAGGAGTCCGGACGACGTGCCAGAATCAAGTGCTGAAGGATAGGAGAAAAGAAGAAATGTTTTTTTTTGTGTTTTCATTTTCTGACATTGCAGCAAAACTAGCAATCATTTTACAAAAAAAAAAAAAAAAAAAAAAAGAAGTTAAGATTATCACAAAATTCCTGCGTTACCTGGAATGTCTCCCCGCCGTGAGGCCATTTTGACACCAGATCAGAGCGGCTGACCACAGAAGACTCTGTAGGGTGACAGTGTGGAGGTCCACTCAGCTAGGCGTTGATGTCAGTCAGAAGTATAGCTAATAAATAAATGGTACATGCATATGTCTATTAGCCTATGGTTAAGTCAGAGAATAAACATGTCAGAGACTTGTATTGACTGTGCAAAGTGCATAGCGTCCTGTTTCTGACCTGCTCCAAATAGAAACAGAGTCTGGTTACAGCACTGTCATTAATATCAGTTTATGTCAGTGCCCCTCACATACCAGCCTCTCATCTGCCCAAAGCAGAGAAAAACAGCCCAACTGAGAATTAAAGCAGGGTCATTTCCAAAGGGAAATTAAACTTTTTGAAATCAGGAAATACTGCTTGTTTGATAGAATGGACCTGTTTTTTACATGTAATGCCTTATCATGTAAAATTCTAAGAAAGCCACTCTCATTAATCCTCTTGTGTTATAGTGAACCTGTCTACTTCTGTTCTCAGTGCTTTGTATCAGCCTTGTCTGAGCTCACTTTCCATTGCAATCCACCTGCACCTTCCTCACTTAAATGCATGATGACATGACCATCTGCCATCTGCAAAATATACATTTTACAGATTTAGAAACGTGATATGTTGTAGGCTAATTTAGTCTACTTTGCAGACAGCTTTCATCTATATGCTGCTGCACGTCAGCCTTGTGGGTGCCAGACACAGTGACTTGCATAAAAAAGGAACCGAAATCACGCCACGGGCGTGTGGGAATAACGTCTAAGATAATCTGTAAACAAAATGACTATTAATAACAATAACATTTCCTTTAAGGGAGGCCGCCTAAATAGCCTAACACATTGTTGATTATTTAAACCTTTTATTGACAGAATGTTCCATAATCTCTACATGTATTTAATTGTCAATTAAATAAAGAATAGTGTTCATTCATTTGCAGCGTTTACATGGAGGACAATAGTTTGTCAATCATCATGCTCCAGTATATTTCACACTTACCTCAACATGTCAACGTTGCCTGTTAAATTATTCCACAGCTACAGCGGTTTCTTCGTCACAGAGGAGCCGACTTCACAGACTGAACGAACAAATACTGTATGTTTGTTCATCGGCTGGTTCATCCATGACTTTTGGACATGCAGAGAGTAAACACAGCGCTGAGACGTCCACACGGCCACAGGGAGCTGGACGCACCTCGCCTGCGGAAGTGATCATCCGAAACTTAAAGCCCTGCAGCCTGTTTGGAAGCAAGTGTGGTGCAACGTGCCGCCATTGTTGAAGAGTACTGTTTTAAATATGCAACATAATAGAGAAATGATGAATGCAGAACTCAGATCTTTTACTTATAAATAAACGTAAAAATACCGCAGCGTGGGAAAACTCTGTTACAAGAAAAAGTCCTGCATTCAAATGTTTGCTTAAGTAAAAGTACAAACGTATTAGCATCAACATACAGTAAAATAACAAACTTAGGCTACTTATGCAGAATGGTCTATTTCACAATAATGCATGTTATGTTATAGAATTAGGATTATTAATGCATTGATGTATATATCACTCTAATATTGCAGCTGGTAAATGTGGGGCTCATTTTAATTTATTTATATATATGTATATATATATATATATATATATATATATATTATAATACACTTTATATACTACTGAGTAACTTGTGACAGTCCCCTAAGCATCAGTAAAGTTTTATTAATATAATATCATAGCTTTTTTTGTTGATTACATTTTTTTATTAACAATCTGAAACTGGAATGTAACTAAATGTGTGTGTGTGTGTGTGTGTGTGTGTGCTCTGGTTTGGTGAGGAGGGTTACAGCCTATGACACTCAGCTGTTCTGAACCTCCCCTGTCAGAATGGAGCAGGAACACGTGGTGCAAGTTCTTCACCCTGTAATCTCCCTGCAGCTTTGGTGTCCTATCTGTTACATGTAAGTAAGAGCTATTAATCGTGTCTAGACGACCCCTTAGAGAGTAACTCCCTCTGATATTTGTCTAATTCTGAATGAGATCACAGGAAATGTGGCCTGACCCATATCCTGTACTTCTTGCATTGGCAGCCCTGAACCACAAGGCCGCACTGTCGATGCAGCACACAACATTATCAGACTTGGAACAGAAAAACAAGTACTCAATACTCCCTTCAACTTTTTATTATTATTTTTTAAAAAAACATTGAAATTACCAAAAATGCAGAAAACTTGGTTCGCATACATCAATATATAAAAACTGTAGAAAAAAAGAAAATAGAAATAGAAAAAATAGAACAGAAATATACTGTAAGTGCACATCAGTATAAATAGAAGATAAATAGACAAAACATTTCATTCATTTCACATCTACATGGGGAGGGGTGGGGCCAGAGGGGTGGGGTCAGAGGTCATCTGAGCTTTTATTGATCCAAGGAGTTAAAGAGTCAGAGGCGAGCTGTGTTGGTTCTGCCTGGGTTAGAAGTGGGCTCAGCTGGTCTCAATGTAGTAGAGGTTTTTGATTTGCTAGAAATGACAATAAAAGCAGAAGGATACATTAGATACTTTACAAAAGTGTGGAGAAGACATTATGTCACTCATTACTGTTATTTCTATCTTTGAATATGAGGCTTGGATTCATGTCTGTAATACTCACATGATGGAAGCCATGAGTCTTTGCACTGCCGGCAACTTGGGGTTCAGGCAAAAGCGAAGGCCGCTGCTGACGGTGACACTGTTGAAAAGAGAGTAGAGGTGAGCTCGGGTGAAAACACTATTTTGTTAGTAGATAAGCAGATACATAAATGATTGAGGAAGGTAAACTAGAAGTGTCTTTAGTATGCATGCTTTTGTTGCTTTAGCAGAAGTTAATTTTAATTTCCCCAACAACTGAGGCCAGACCTTTGATAAATTTTAAAAATGGATTTAAAATGCCATTAGGTTTTATGGGTGCCGGGTTTACTGAGGAAGATACAAGTCTCCCACTAGCACACACAATGCGAATAGCAAATCATCATTTTCTAATTATGACACATTATTGCGCTAAAATGCCACATTCCCACAATCTTAATAAACAAGTCTTTGAGTGTATCTTACAGAATCTCCACTTTGCCACAGAATGTGGTTGCTGGGTAGATCTGGATGTCTTTTACTGGCGAGCGAATTTTATTCCTGACACGTTGACACAGACACTGTCCTGATTCGTTACCTACGGAGAAAGACAAGGTAAAATCATTTAATTTAATTAGAATTTTTTTTCACTGAACACCTTTCTTCTTACAGCTACCAAGACGTATGCAAATGCGTAACACAAACCTCACATTTTCTATGTTGGAGTTGTAAATGCTGAAAAAGTATAAAAACTTACGTTGGGCTTCAGAGATGCAGACGATCACAGCCAGGAGCAGAAACACTTTCATGATGCTAGACATTGTTGCGTTCCTCTTTGGTCTAGATTACACTAGTGCTTGAAAGAATCTTGATCCTTGTGGTGAAGATGATGGAGAGGAGCTGTAACAAGTCCAGCTAGAAAGATTAGCTCGAGTCAAAGAGAGCAAAGTGTGTTGAGAGGAGTGATGGTTAGGGGTAGAGGCTAGTGGTCTTAAATACTCTCTTCAGGCATCTACCTCGTCATACTTCCTGTGATGAAGGGAATTTCTTTGGGACTGGAAAGTGAAACAGACAAAATAATTCCACTCATCTTCCTCTGTGGTTATACTACTAATAATTAAGCAGATTTTAAAAGTAAATGTTAATATCATGTACGGCAAGAGGAATATAAAAACAAAAGTGTAACTTGTTGTAAGTGAAAACCTGCATTTGCAACTAAACTTTAAAATCTATAGAAACTATTTATGAAAAGTATTTAAGGTAATGATGGCATTTGGGTCACCTGGGTTTCTATTTCCCATTTTTACTCATGTGCGTTAAATATTTAACACAAAATAACATGTCATATGATTACAGCGCTGGTAAGTGACATGTGTGTCTTCCTGTTGAATGAAAGTACATGTGGTTGTGTCATGGTGACGATAGCATGCTATATTATAGCAACAAAGACACATTTAATATTTTTTTATTTTGTTATGTCCCTTCTGTCACAATCAGGAAAATAAAGTAAAAGTTAGTTTATATTTGCGTATTTGCGACTATTTAATATTTGGAGGCACAAAGTGTGGGCTGATGATCTCGACAGTGTCTGCTTCTGAACGTACTGTGTGTGCATCAGCGGTTAACACCTTGCTCTGACGAAAACGAAGGAAGTATGGAGTATGATTTCATTTCTTTCCACTGTAGCTGCGTGGTAGTTACACATTCATGAAACGTATGGAGCGGATAAATCTGTATTATCAGCAATATCTATTTATATAAAGCAATATCTAGCAATATATTTCTTGATGTTCCACCAAGCTACATTATTTAATGCGGGAAATAGAAACTGAGTTTGTTGAATTCTTTAGAAATCTGTCAACACCAAGCTGTGCTAATTTTAAACATAGGGCTCTTCCAAACAAAAAAAAATCAGTAAAAAGAACTTTCATCTATGTCTTCATATGGGAGAAACTAAACAACAGTGGTCAGCAGGTATGACTTCTCTAAAACCACTGGTTGAGTCATATCAAGACCTTCTCTGCTTGACTTATCGATGGGTTTATTTATCATGCGATAGTTTGCTCAGCTGCCATTCTGATTAACTCCGTTTTCACTCTGACAGACAGAATGCACTTAGCGAGCTTGAATATTTTATACTTCCCTTCAGTTAATATTTCATGGCTTTTACTTATTGGGTAGCGGAGAGTGCACCAGCTCACGTCAGTAAAGTACAGCTTGTTCCTTCATGAGGCACTGGAACAAAAAGTGGGTGACTTGTACTGTACTTGTAATTCAGTGTCTAGTTTTTTAGTTGCCCTATTGGCTGTGTAGGGGGTGAATGTGGGTTAGGGTACGTGAGGGGATTACCAACCATAACTATATTTAATAATTCATGTTCCTTTTCAAGTGAAGCAGTGTAGCTCTTCACTGAAAATACCACAAAGAAGTGTGACCCTGTGTAGGAAGCAACAGGAACTAATAACGTCAGCAGAGTCCCTTCCTCTTCAGACTTTGGGTTTTCTGTCTGCCGTGGTTGCACTTCTCATTTCATTTAAAAAAAGTGTTCAACAGAAAATAGTTGTGAAAGTGAGTAGTGGGAAGTGTTAAAAAATCTAATTAACAACTAAATCAGTTGTGGAAGACCCCCAAACAGGGGGTCCGGCCCCTCCAAAGGGTCACAACTTACATCTGGGGGGTCATGAGATGATTATTGAGGGTTGGAAAGAAGAAAAACAAAGTTTTGCAATACACAAACTTAGACCTTTCTCTTATCTCGGCTTTTTGTGAAATATTGGATCTTTTTTTTTTTTTTTTCTTACCTTTTTAAGCATTTATTATTTAAATGAAAACCTCTGATAAGTTTAGAGGGGAAATAACTATTTGGTGCAACTTCTGGTGACACTAACAACTCATATTAGAAATCTAAAATGTGACAGATGAGGGCCCTAACTAGACACTGATTTCTTTCTAAGGGGTCACGAGCCAGCATTGGGTTTAGCTGCTGGTTTAATCACTAAACACTAATTTAATCTTTAAGAATGTGTTTTTGATGTTGTCCTTTATTTTGTATGTAAAATCTTAATTCGAAAATTAACTAGCATATATATGACTATAGCTGTCATATAAATGTAATGGAGTAAAAGTACAATGTTTCCATCTCAAAGAAGTAAAAATGTATATGGTAAAGTACCATAAAATGGAAATACTCAAGTAAAGTACAAGTTGCCTACTTCAAAATGTTGTTTAAGTACAGTACAAGAGTAAATGTACTTTCCACCACACATCCAGTTTTTCTCTTTATACGTTTTATACTTAGAGGTTAACCATTCATAATTTTACATAAAACTTAATGTGTAAAAATGTCTTTTCATATAGCTTATATACTGTCATTGCACCTCCTGTCTTGACTGTCAGGTTGGTTATAATAGGCCATGCTGAGGTAAGTGTGAAAAGAAAGAGACACTTGTGAGTTGATGTGACCACATGAAACTCTCCGAGAGTTTCCAGACCCTAAAATACTCACTTGAATGCTCATGTTTCTTGCGGTATTGAGCCAAACCAAATTATTCAAAATGGTTTCCTACCCAGTCACAATGATTAACAGCAGAGAGTTTAGTTCATCATGGACTTTTTCATCTTCCACCTCGATGGAATGGATTAACTTGTTTCTTCTATGTTGCTGTTATGTGTTGTTTTTATGCCTTTAATGAGCTGCAAAATCATTTTACTTTTGTTAGATCTAGAATGACCAATTCACCCAATTTTGTTTATAGTGCTCATAGAATACATTTTTTTTTTTTTACATTTGAACAGCAACAGTACCGTCACTTTCTAAAAAACAGTGTTGCTGTTAGCTCTGGATGATCCTCAGAGAAAGTAGCTCCAATCAAACAGTTTACAGTGTATGAAACATGCACATTGTCTTTGTAATGACACGTTGCTTTTTCATTTTTCAAATGTAACATATAAAAATGTTCAATAAGGGGATGAGGCAGACATCTCAGAGGCAGATATATTCAAACCTGGTCAAATAAAACCAAACTAATTGCTCATGTATAGGTTTTTTCTAAATTGACACTTTTGCCATGACCTCAGATGTGCCAGTTTTCAATAAAATGTGCACTTCATGACCCTCCATGGCTTCGACCTACAGAAGAATTGAGGTTATAACATGTATGATGAGTTTCGTTTGAAAAGTATTATCTAAGTATGCCCTCTAGTGTTTAGGATTCAAATCTACTGCCAAGCTTTGTGTTGTTTCTGCCTGAACCTACCCAGATGAAAACAATTCTCAATAATCAGAGACAATGTTTCCTTTTTTAATTACAAACATACATTCAGAATCTTCTATTTTATGCAATATTGAAATGTATTCATGTGAATCAGCAACTTCACTAGTCAGCTCATTATTACACTTTTAATTTCCCTGGTTTTGATTGTGACCTGCGGTCGACATGCAGCCACCCCACAGCAGCTGACCTGCATCTGGCATGTTTAGGTTCAGCGGTGTTATCTTTGCTCAGCCTGTGTTTCTCCACTTCTGTTTACCAGAGCAGGATCCCACGACAGTTACCATAGAAACTCCAGCACCTCGGCACCAGCAGAGCCGAGATGGGAGTTCATATTCAAAGGATTCACACATGCAAGAAAACACAGATCATAGCACAGAAAAACACTCTTCGGACAGTTTGGTTGAGAGTATAAAAACACTGTTTTATTGATTCAAACTTAGTTCACAAAACACAGGAAGGTAAAAAAAGATTTTGCAGATCTGTCCATTTTTTATGATCTTGTATGATCACCAGCATACATCAAGTGTAGGTGGGTCGTAACAGTAATGCCGTTGATATAACATTACAGATGGACAATTATGATAGTATTTACTTGCCTCTGTATGTTTTCAGATGTCTATTTAATTATATCCCCTATATTTATCTGCATAATACACATCTACATATCTCCTAACGTCAATGTCTCATGCACTGAAAAAGATTAGGATGCTTTATTGAGGAATGTCTTCAGTCACAAAGTCTGTGTTTGCGTCCTATATCTCAGCGATGGCGGGCAGCATGCATGCTCGTACACGTGCCTCCCTCCACGCCGACCTGCAGTCAGAGATCCACTGGGAGATGAGGGAATGTTTGATGCTTGGATTCTGACAATCCCCCTCTGCTCCCCTGTCTGCCGGGCTCCCTCTCCTGGCCTCCAACCTGGAGAAGCTGTGCTTTGGGGAGTTAGAGGTGTCAGTGCTGGTGTGTAACTCAGGGCAGCTGCTCTTGCGTTGGCATGGGAGGTCTGGACTTGAGTCACGGGGGATGTTGTGAGCTCTGGAGCGAGCCTGGCCCTCCCATATGCTCCCATGTTGCCTTATAAACCTTCCTTCGACAAATGCCCTCCTCACACCACCTAAGAGGTTGCTCTGGTGTCCATAAAGATACTCCAGGGGGTCAGAGTTGCCAAACATCAGCTCGCCATTCAGTTCTTTCTCCTCTCTCTGCTGCATATCGATGGCATTTGTCTCCTCTGTGGGGTTGAATTCAAAGGTGGTCGATGTGGTGACACTGAGCCGTGACAGCCGCAGCCTCTGGTGCACGGCGTCCAGCTTCTTGGTGTGGATGTTGTCAGGGGTGACGTCCCTGGTGGGGAATGTGGGGTGGGCCAGGTGGCAGATGGAGAGGAGGTAGTCCTCCGAGGAGACAGCCTGGCCATGGCCGGCGATGTGGAGTGTGTTGGCTTCATTTAAGTCCCTCACCATCTCCTCAGTGCCCTCTCTGATTGTGGGCAGCAGGAGCCTCCTTTTGGACAGCAGTCTGGACCGCGGCCGCATAGCTAGGAGAAAAGCAAGGAGTGAAGATGTCATGTTCAGAGCCAAAACAACATCTGTCAAATGTATGGGAACAGTATATAAGCAGTTCTACAGTAAATTCATCGAATCTTTTAAGGTTTTTCTTGCAAAAGCAGAGCATAACTGTATTTGGTAATACCAAAGAACAGTTTATGTCCCCACATCTGAGTGAAGAAAACATTTTATAATTCAACAGCATTTCTGAGACTTCTAATTGAGGATACCATATTCATACACTGCGCTGTGTATCCAATAAACAGGCAAACATATCTTTTTTTAAGCTTACAGTTTGTTTTCCAGAGTCCTTTATGTTACATCTCATCAGGCTAATGTGCTTTAACTATGAAATCATTTTGCTGCTACATCTGGATAAATAACTTACGAGCTTGTAGTGTTTCAAAACACTACTTCTGCCCCTGACTGTATCAAATCAAGTTTAATTTAAACATAAGCCTTCCATCTCCTCCTTTCCCCCCATTTCAGGCTCCATCTCCTGCTTACTTTGGACTTGCAGTGTAAACAGACCAAAATACAAACATTTCCAGCAAGGAGCAGCAAGAGGCAACACAAATAGATAACTATTTTAAATGCCATCTCAGTCATGTAAAGCCACAGAATGTGTCAGCTTATATTTTGTTATGCAACCCCATATTGTTACAACCCTGAGTGTAGCCCACAATATATATTCGTCTCGACCTCCATGCCAAAAATAGTACAAGCCAAACCAGAAAGCCAGCCTCTCCCAGTTTCTTCCAAGGTGTAACCATTGCTAAATATAGACCACACCTTTGGTATACAACAGCTAAAAATGGTTCCACGGTAGCAGCTCTGTGCTGAGGCACAGAATAGGCACCCTGTGTATTTTCTCCTCATGTATTCTAAGTAATTATAGAAGGATTTTCTGCACAATTTGCTTTCCCACTCACCTTTGCCTTTGTGAAGTCCAGTTGATTTTTTTCTTCTTTTTTTTTTTCTGCTCTTGAAATCTTAAATATCAGTCTGCAGCCTTTTTGCAGCTGGATCCGTTTTATTTTATTTTGTCGATAATGCTATGACTCCAGCCAGGGATGCTGCTTCTCCTTGAGCGTGCTCTGTAGCTTCAACTGTCTCTGACCAGAGGCAGCGGTAGAATGCAGATTTATCTTCTCCTCACATCCCTCCTCCTTCCCCCCCCCCCCCTCCCTCTCTCTCCCCAGCTTACTTTTGGTTTGCCCTCCTTCCCTGGTTCTAAAAATAGACACACCATCCATTTCCTCAGCTCAAGCACTGTCATTGGCGGACTGTATTGATGGAGAGAGAAAAACAGAGGCAGAGAAAGAGAGATGACTAAGAAATGGATAGAGGGTGATGAGAGGAAGAGGAGACAGAGGGGAAAACAAAACAGAAAAACAGAGGGAGGAAAATAGATTTTTTTTAGGACATGCTATTTCTAAAAATTGCTGAATATAAATAAACACACTCACCTCCTGTATACTGGGTACATCTAACAAAGTAAATGGTGCTTTGTGCCAAGAAATCTACATATTGAGGAGTTATTGTAAACATGTTTGACATTAATTGTGTAAAGCATATCACGCAACATGATTTGATGTGCATGTGAGAGCTTTGCTTGTGTGTGTGCATAACACATAGATTGCTGGTGTTAGGAAGTCTCTACAATCTCCTCTGTTGAGTGAAATTCTCAGTCATTAATTATGCCTTTAAAATAAGTAAGACACTTTACCTTTTTGAGCTTTAACAAAATGTTCTTTATGACGTTGGCCAATTGAAACGTGTGCTATTAAGACTTTATGGCGGGCCTGAGAGTGCAGTTAATGTACATTGAGACTTGAGTCCCACACTGACTGAATTTCTGGGTAAAGACGAATTTAGAAGCAATGAATAATAAAGCAGATATTTTACACCTTTGTATTAAATTGGACAATTTGAAGAAGAACCCACTTTTGAGGATGTGGGGCAACCATAACAAGAGTTACATAACCATAAAGACTGTCCACTGGGCAGCTTCGTGTTATTTGTGTCTTACTTAAGGGAAGGATTCGACAATAAAAATGGGATGGAGGCAATACTTTTTTGAATTTCCTCTGCTTAGATTTCATTTACTTTTTAAAACTGAATTGATTTCCATTGAGATGCTTGTTTTTTCAGGGCGTGTGACATTTTGGGAGAGTCAGGCCTCTGGTGTAATATTTGTAATAATTAATTTCACAAGGGTTCATTGAACAATATGAACCCTGACCACCTACATTTTTTGCAGATTTGATAAACAGCATTTGTTATGATGTTTATGAAGTTACACTAAATCAGATTTAAAGAAAGGGGAGTTTTTTTTATAGAAAAAGCTTAGTGGAGAGAACTACTAATGCATACACATTTCACAATGAGCAGGCACGTTGCACTTCTAGGTAAATACTTTCATTTAAATATATATATCTTTTAAATTTAAAATGTAGACGTGTATTTCAATATATTTATGATGTGCACATCCATGATCAATATTTTACACGGTGTATATATTTGTGTAGGATCACAGTACTGCTCACCTATGGATTCAGACACGGAAACATCCTGCTTCAGAACATTCAGCCAGCAAGCTGCACCTCTGTCTGGGGAAAAAGGCTTTCAGTCTTACATTATGGAGTTGTGTGTGTGTGTGTATGTGTGTGTGTGTGTGTGTGTGTGTGAGACTTGGGGGCAACGCAACCTCTGATGAGTCACATGAGTCATGTCTTCTTTGCATCCAACCTATAAAAAGATTCCTGTCTTTTTATAGGTCTCTAACAAACTAGTCACAAAGAACCTAAATTTGCTTCAAAGACAAACAGAACACACACACACACACACACACACACACCCACACACACACGCACACACACACACAGTTATACTCCTGACAGACTCTGGCAGCACACTGACTGCATTCTACTAATGGCAAACACGAGAAACACGAGGCACAACATCAACGAGGCTTCGATTCTAATTAAAATAGCGGGATGTAAAGTCATGAAATAACCAACAAACACATGGTTAAACATCAGTAATGCTGGCATTTGTATTTGTTGCTGTGTGTGTGGGTTTAGAAAGAAATAGCTGTTTTATCAGCAGGCGTAGCAGGCATATTAAAGTGATTAGGAATAGGTTGAGCTGTTTTTTGATGGCTCTCAGCTGAACACCGAAGCCAGAGCCTATGACACTCGTGCGTTTATGACGTGTGTGTTGTAGGACCACAGACAGTTAGACGCTGCAACTCTTGGGAAATTCATGATAAAGGTTGACTCATGGAAACAATCAATAAATATACATTTCATTGTACTATTTTTTGCTAAACTATTAACATTTTACTGAACAGTCACCATAGCCACATGATGACTTTCAATAATCATACAATTATTCAACTTATTTATTTATTTTTTACTGGATTAGTTCTCCAAAGAACATACACTGTAGGTCTATATCTGTCTTTTCAGCACACATGAGACAATATACTGCATATAATGTGTGAGTCTGCTGTATAGGTGACTGTATGTTTATATATGTATACATTTCTATGCATATGTATAGACTCCTTCAGTCCTGCCCACCACAACACATCGTTTTGAAAACACAGGATCTGGCAGGAAAACTTTACAAAAAAAAAAGGAGAAAAATCACATTTTCTGAGTAAAAAAAACTCTCCTCCGTTCCCTAAAAATTGTTTTTTGCAAATATAAATGTTTTTACCCCCCCCGACACACACTTTTAAGCTCCAGGTTTAAAAATATTGTCAAAAAATACACTGACTTTACACTCAAACTTTTCACAGCAGACATTTTGACTTGTCGTAGCAGGAAAAGCAAAGGTGTTACCAATAAAACTCTCTCCTACTCAGTGAACCATGACAGTGTGACAGTGAGCGAGCCTTAACCATGCCATGTGACATGTCAAAAATGTGTTCTGTAAAAAAAGGCCTACTCTCTGTATGTACACGAGACCAAGATTGAATACTCTTCCAACTATCAATTCAACCTTTATTCTATTCTACAGCAGAATGCAGCGATAATCTTGAGCAGTTTATCATCGTGACCTACAATGTCAGCATAGTATTTTCACAAAAAAACGTAACAATAGAATGTTTGTCGTGCAAAAGGAAGGTTAAACACTTCCAGTCATGTTTGCTGTGCCTCTTCTCTGTGTCTTCAACCTCTTGTTCTCAGCCTGTTATGGGTCCAATGAGGATTAGATTGAAACAGGAGAATGCTTATGTTTTATGGCTGATAAAAAAATTCAGTCTGTAGGAAAAGAGAGCTGGACACTTTGAGTTGAAGCACGGATACGTGGAAGAGCTCTGATTGTTGAGCCTGGTTATTGGTTATACATATCACTGAGCTCCCAGCTGCCAGAAGTAGCACGAGAAATGATCATGGAGTTGTCCTCTGAAGGGCAGAGAGGGGAGATGACTGCCTCTTCCAAGAACAAGCTGTTTGGAAATATTTTTGGGAAGAATTGTAATCACAGGGAGTGGGAAAAATGACAAGAGCGCATTACAATATAATGCAGTTACAGTGAGTAGAATGACATACAGTACAACTTAAATTCTGAAGCTTTCAGGGTTCAATTTTTCAAGATCCATTGCACCCGAAACTGCAAACTCTCGTCAAAAAAATGTTTTTTTTTTTTTTTATCATTGATCAGCACTTCTTTGAGACAGTTTGAACAAAAATGATCACGATCACAATCATAGTCTTCCCCATGGTGGACTGTTGGATCCCATTATATTGTTCGGTGATAGTGTTACTGTACTGCCTTACGACCTCTTGTACCTTGAGTATGAGTATGAAGGGGTAAGTTATCCGAAATGAGTCAAGAGAGCGATCATGAGTTTTTCTCAAAGACTCTGCAGTTGTATCACTACTGTGCCTAGAGAAACAAATATTGACTATTGTCTCCTACTATATACAAATATTGCTCTCTATTTTGGACTCAGTTTCTCCAAAAAACGACAGAAATGTATCAACTGAACTTTAGAGAATGCAAATGTTAGAATTTTTTTCCGGTATTATTTGGCTGTACACTACGCATTTTGTTTATCTCCCAGGAGGGATACAATTTTAACTAACAGTTAACATTATTGCATCCATGCAGTCCTAATTTGCAGCACAGTGGAACCTTTAATAAATGTAACCAGAGTGATGTTGCCACTTTACAGAGGCCGGATGAACTCAGCTTTGGAAAACAACCAAAAGGGAAAAGAAAACAAAACCAAACCCGTTCGCGAGAACAGGACGTACCTACATACGAATGTACGGACAACCCGAAAAACATAGAGACGACTCATTGGCTCATGAAAGATGTAAACAACTAAGGGTCAATCTTAAAACTTGCATATAAAGGGAATAAAGAAAATGCTTCTCCAAGTGATGTACCGTATGTCACATATCAAACACTGAATTTGTTTTATTGTTTTAAAAAAATGTTTTTACAGTCAATTAGCCAGTTTGAATGGAGTGACTCAACATTTTCCACAAAATAAACGAGATTATAACCAGATGTAAAGTTATGCTGAGTCTAATTTTGAAGTAAGTAAAAAAAATGACTGCTACCTTAAATACATGCAAAAGGGACAGTTCATCCAAAGCAGAAAAAACCTTTTCCTCTAACCCCAATGATATCTAGCGATGCAGTTTTATTCGTAAACGTTTGGATTATCACCCCAATACAACAAAAGTGAAAGGAATCCTTCAATGTTTAAAGTAAAGAAAAATTACATTAAAAAAATCCAATAGCAACACACTTTTTCAGGAACAATATGCAGACCAGAAAAAAAATAGGCAAGCGATGTCCTGGGCTCTATTTTGAATCCCACAGGTGAGAACAATTCTATTGAAGTCGGATGTTTTGTAAAGTCATGCTGACTTGTGCTGGAGCTACTCCATCAAGAATGAAGAGGCGAGATCTTCACTATATTAGACTCTATTTTAGAAATCAGTGACTTTATATGTTGAGAATAACATTAGTCTAAAGGCAGTCATGTTCTGAACCTGATATTTTGATTCTGTCAAGATAAAAAAAGGGTGGTTTGAGCACAAACATGAATACAGAGAACATAACTACAGCAGAGAATACAGGTACAATGTTTCCCCCTATGTGTCAGATATTGCATTACTGTGTATAATATAATATGTATGTATAATATATATAGTTTGAATAAAAGCCTGTAAGAATGCTATTGATAACTTGATACTTAACTAGAAGCTGTGCAGTCTTATATCGCTACATACTGATGATATCAGGATTGACTGAGTGATGTAACAATAAAGAAGATAAAGAAGGGTTGCATGATAATTGTCACTGAAACACAAATCACACAACACTGACATTTTGCAAAATACCACAGCATTTAAACTTTAATAAATATTAAACATTAAGTTCTTTTTCATATGTACAGATATTGTACAGAATGATTCATAGATGCTTTTGCAGCTGCTGCAAGATAGAGATGTACCAATAAGAAAACTTTTAGAAAAGAAAACAAACTGGCCCCCAAAGTCTCTATTTTGATACAGTTAATAGAAACAGGCTTGTTTATTTTTATTATAATATTTTAGTATTTTTTTGTACAGAAATGAATGCACGAGAGACATCGTTTTTTTAGCAAAACTGACAAAAAAAAGCATCATACTTGACTGGCCGTAAAAAAAGAAAAATGCAATCAATATAGTTTTTTCTCTTCACTTATTTTGTTTTTCCATTTAGCTTAATGAGATATCAAAATATATCATCAAAATTCAGGAAGCACCACATGTTTAGCAATGTCCCTCAACATGCTTTACCTTATCTTCCTGAGAGATGAGGGACCCCATGCAGACATACTGTATCACAATCCACGCAGTGTAAACTTTACACAATTCAATTAAACCAAAAGTGAACTTTGACTTTCTGATTGTATAGCATTACCACATTGCTTTCAGGCCTTCTAAAGCTCTTGCAGTGTTTATAGGGTTTTCAGAGTGCTGGCCAATTGAAGGGTAACTTCCAGTCCTTTCCATAATGTCGTCAGACATTTATGATAACAATCTGAGCCTGTCAGTGGCAAAAACAAGCAATTTTAACCGATGTACATTGACTGTGTGCAATTGCCCGATATGATTACATTGCAGCCCGTCTGCAGCGTTCTCCCTCAATACTGAACCAATTTCAAAAATTGTTGTTCCCATTAGATACTTTGACACAGAAACCTGGGAACATGGGGTTGAGGTTGAAAAATACCGAAGTTACCCTTAAACAAGGACACATTTTCATCTTACAGTAGCTGTTATTAGGGGATGAGATATATCTGTTTGTAGGGATGCAGTCTTGGGCTGTAATATAATATGGAGATGGAGATTTGGATTCTAGGTGGTAGACTTTGTTGCTTCATAAGTACCAGTAGGGATGATACCATTTTAGAACATTACAACATTACACCTTATTACACCATTGATGAATCCTCTAACAAGGCTGTGGGTGGTTTGGGGGGATAAAAGCTCATCGCTGGCCAAACTGGCAAACTGGATGTACACTTTTCATCCCTTCTGTTTCTCATTATTGTGTTGACACAGGCGGGGCAATTTGCTTCAAATCTGATACAATCTGTAGTGTAAAGGGATTTGCTTCATTCAAAGCAACTGTTCAAACATTTGGCCACGATATTCTCTCTCTTGTCATGATGGTGATATGACAGTTTGTTTGTGGAAAGGCCTGATAGAAAGCATCATGGCAGTTTAAAAGGGGTTTAAAAAGAGCTTACAAAGTAAGGAAAACATTCATCTCTATAAGAGAAATGAGAAGGCTTGGTCTATAATGCTGTGTGGCCTCTCTTCATCCTGAGGAGAAAGTTCCTCTTCTCCTCCAGAAGCTCCTGAATGCGTTTGTTCTTGGTTCTCTCTCGGAGGTTGACCCGACGCTTTGGGATCAGATTGTTCTGGGAGATGTCGCTGTCTACGCCGATGATCCTGTTGAATATGACGTCGATGAAGTTGTTCTCACTGTTCTCCTCTGGTCTTCGCTGAGGACCGGTAATGGTTGTGATGGTTGTTTTTTCTGTTGTCAAATCGATGGTGGTGGGAGGTGAGCTCGAGGCAGGTTCTGAGGTTGTTGTGGGAACAGGAATGCCCGCAGGGATGTACTCAGACAGGTCCAGCCAGGGTGAGGAAGCGAGGTCTGTCAAATCCTCACTGTTGATGGTTGGAATCACCATAGTGAGTCCGTCGTCCAGCACCATGGTGTCACCGAACACTCCCATGTCGCCGTATGACACTGTGATGTCTTCACCACTGAGAATGGTCCCACTGAGAATGGTCCCACTGGTTACTGTGACATCACCGCTGTTGGTCATTGTGACATCACTGTAAGGCATGGTTCCACTAGGCACGTTGCCTTCCTCAAAATTAGCGTTTCCAGTTGGTGTTATGACATCTCTAAAAGTGCTGGGTGTTGCGCCTGAAACATCATGATACCACAGTGGAGTTGTATCTGTAGTTTCTGTGTTGTTGTTGATGTATGTGACATTGATTCTGGACTCAGGCAAAGGCATGCCTGCAACTGTCGCATATACACTAGCTCTAGATGAGATAGTGGAAGAAAAGTACTCTCTCAGTTGTTCTGGACTTGCATGTGGAGTGGGATGTGTGGTATAATATGGAGACACCATTTTAGGTGTTTTCTTTTTTGGATTAGTCTTTTTCACATTGACTTTATCCGGATTTACCTTGGCCTGAGAGATTGTGGCATTTTTGGGACCTGGTTTTGGGTTCTTTTGGAGATTTATCTTTGTTTGTTGCTTTGTAACTTTTGTCTTTGGTTGAATGTTCTTTTTAGGATTGGCCTTCGGTGGAGGCTCCTTTTTGGGTGTCGGTTTGGGTTTTTTCTTTGGAGTATTCTTCACCGTAGGATTTTCTTTAGGAGTGGTCTTTATAGGGGGAGTCCTTTTAGGAGTGGTGTTTGGTGGAGTAGTCTTTTT
>CALSCE010009297.1:7951743-7969688 GCA_943593645.1 Bovichtus variegatus | reverse complement strand
GGAGTACTTTCTTTGGGAGTGGTGTTTGGTGGAGTAGGCTTTTTGGGAGTGGTGTTTGGTGGAGTAGTCTTTTTGGGTGTAGTGTTTGGTGGAGTAGTCTTTTTGGGGGTTATTTTTTCTAGTGTATTTTTGGGGGGATTGCTGTTCTCTGGTGTACTCTTTTTTGGAGTAGTGTTTGTTTTACTTTTGGGATTGATCTTTGGTGGAACATTTTTTCTTGTAGTATTTTTTTGTGCAATATTCTTTTTTAGAGTGATCTTTGGTGGAATCACCTTTTTGGGTTTTTTCTTTGGGATCATCTTTTTGGGCTTGGATTTTAGTGTGGCAACTGTTTTTGTACAGCTTTGTGTCGGATACGTCATAGTTAGACTGGTTGTAGCTGACAGGTGTGTGGTAGTTATGATACCAGATGTTACTGGACTATTTGTAGTACTCTGTAACTGTGGGTCTGTGTTCTCGTCTATGTCTGGGGGATCCAGGGGATGAGCAGTAACACTGGGAGAAGTTGTAATAACTGAGGTGGTTGCCATGGAAAAGGTTCTGAGGAGGACAGGTGCACTGACGGCAGCTGGAGGATGAGTGGTGATCATTTGTGTAGCACTTAGTAGGGAAGGCATGGAATGAGGAACAGCAGTGGTAAAGGTAGGAGGAAGAGTGGTGGTCCAGGGATTGATGGTAGAAGCTGATATGGTGGTGATGACAGCTCTGGTGGGTTGAATGGTGGTGAAGCCAGAGCTGAGGGTGCTGATGGGTGGAGGAGCTGTAACACTGGGCAATATGGAGGTAATGCGGCTGGATGTGGAGGTGGAGTTATGTAGAGGCGCTGTAATGGTGACATTGCTGCAAGACTTGCAGCACATGCGCTTGTACTCCGGTAGAGCGCAGTAGTGCCTCAGAACCTCCATTCGACAGAACACGGAGCGGTCTCCATGACAACGCCGGCCTGTGGAGGAGAGAACAGAAAACTGAGACTGGGTGCAGCCAGTGGTAGAATATAAAGATGTGTGTGTTCATGTGTCTGATGATGTTTCTTTGTTTGTGAAAACAAGTGCAACAATAAGAATGTGTTACATTAGCATTAGTCTTTGTGTGTATGTTTGTTTTTTTACATAAAATACATGCATGCATAGTAAGTGTCTGTGTTGGCTCCACTACGTGCAGAGTAAAGTAGTAAAGCCAGACCATTAGCAGAGGATGCAGGAAGGAAGAAGAAAACCCAAACATCAAGAGCAGTCATGAGATTAGTCCAGAGCCACTGATATGGAAAAAGAAGGGTCGCCCAGTCTTGTGTTGTAAATAAATAACTATTTCAGGTCTGAATTTTTCATCTGAAACATCGGAAATCTAATTTTGACTTCCTCTTGCAGCTTGGTGTTGCCTTTTGTTCAGGTATGCATCCTTTTTCGGTTTTTACATTTAAATCCTCTACCACTTTTTATACCATGCCAGTAAAAATAACCGTGTTCCAATGTTTGACATTGTGACATTTTTTCTGGCAAATAATCTAACAGTAAACATTCCTGGTGAGAGAAAGATCACACTTTTTAAAACATTTTTATTGATACAACTTTGCTGTTGAGAATGACAGTAACTGAAACAATGAGATGTACGCCCCCCCCCTGCTCAATATATAGATATATTCTTTTCTTAAGAAAAATAATTCAACTGTATCGAAAGTTACAAGTTCACAGTCACTTTGGTAAAACACTTCATTACTTGGAAATCAACCAGTCAATCTGTTTAATCGATTGAAAAAAAAAACATGAAGTACATAAATAAAATTTGCTGTTGAAATGAAATACATAATTTCCATGATGATGTAAAAACGGGAATGGCACATTAAGTGTCATATGAAACATTTACAAAACATTAATAAAATTTCCCTGATAAATCAAAGTGCATATAGACGCAGTGCACGTAGTCCATCTGAATGTTTCTTCAACGTTAGCCAAACGTTAGCCAGCCCCACGCAGCAGGCCAGTGAAGCCACAAAACAGTTACCCATAGTATAGAATATTATAGAAGAAGATAACAGTCATGAACATTATTAAATACAGTCAACACCAATGTTATATACAGTCGCACTGCTAGGTCTGGCTTGGTCTCATACAGTCCAACTCCAGCAGAAGGAAACCTTGGATAGCTCGCTACATAGTCACAACAGAAATATGTGATCACAATACAATGACAAGTCTGGAGTGTTTTTTTTTTTTTTTCTAGATGCCATATGTGTCGATACCCTAGGCCCTTTGTAAACCCTTCCCAGTAGTCGGACATTGGTCCAACATCACCTTGGTAGGTTTGATGGTTGGCGGGTGTGAGTTTGTTAAGTTGGTTTGAAGCTGCCTCTATTCCGAGTGAAACTTTGAATGAGTAAAGCCATCTCTTTCACAGATAAATGCCATTACATTCAATCCAAGATAAGGCATTGTTCATGTTGTTAATGTTCATCAAAATAAAATGAGATCATCGGACGCTCTCAAATCAAAGTTTATGAGGTATTTCTGTATCTGATCGCGATATGTAAAAGCCCGAATGATGAAGCTCCCTTAAACACATACACATGCGCGCACACACACACAAACAAACACAATCAGACAAACACACTTTCACTGACAGGACGAGTATATCTCATTCAATCACACGCTCATTAACTGACTCATCTAAGCCTACACACAAGACACACATGCACACAGACACACACACATGTATACACATACATACAGGAGATGGATGCAAATGTGCATGACAAAATGTGATCCTATCCTTAAAGAAAACGAGAAGCAACAGTAAACCACTGATCCATCTGAGAGAATGGAGAGGCAACTAACTGACCAAGTCCTGCATAATATAGGTCTAACCCCTTCCCCCCAAAACACTTTACCTTTATTAAATATTCATCTGTATTCATGTAAAATCAATAAAAAAATACACATAACAGTCAAGGATCTAAGCGATCAATAGCAGTCCAAAGGTTTTAGGCAAATAAGCTACAGCTTATTCATGGTAAAACATTATTAATATTATTGTTACTCATATAGATTTAGATTTATAGGTATATATAAATACAAATATATTTATAGATGTATTTGTTTAAAGTCTGCAAGCACAAATAAGCTGCATTTATTGAACTTTAGTATAACAGTCAAAGAGAGGATGGCTGATGATGAGGTGAAATGGGAAGCAACCTCAAGCGGTCAGACTACCCTGTTTTTTTGTGTGTGTTTTTTAAAATTAGCCTTTCTTCAAGATTCTTCCCCTCACAGTTCCCTCATCCAAAAATCAAAAGGTTTACTTCTGTCACTTCCTGTCCCTGTGCTGAGTTCCTGTCAATCTGAGAATGGAACGTAGAATGAGACGCCATTCTCATCCCCGAATGGAACCAGGATGTCAGATGAGCACTTTAGCAAAGATGTCCTCATTGTGACAAGATCACATTCACAATAAAGCTTTCATATTTTTTTTATAACTTTTTTTTTCTATATAGATATTTATATACCTTTTCTGTTTATTTTCACACCTGTTTCTCCCCACAATGACAGTGCGCTACAAAAAGAAAAAAGCGCAGCTGCATCTCAGGAGTGGTAACCCATGACAACACGCAGCTAGCTCGCGCAAAACATGGCCGCCAAATGCAAAGGGGGTCCCCTCACACATGAACGGCTCTTCGACACGTCTCAGACGGTGCCCATGAAAACCTGTTCGCCTTGCCACTTCGAATCCTTTTCACATCAAATTTTTTGTTTATCTTTTGAGTTTTCGACTGGCCAGCGGTTACAACACAATGCTCCACAAAGGAGAGAGAGAGAGATAGAGAGAGAGAGACAGAGCAAGAGAGAACCAACCAGCACACACAGGAGCCAGAGACCTCCCCCCAGTCAGAGCCGTCTCAGACACACAGAGAGAGAGGCAACATCCCCCCCCAAAAGAGAAGCGAAAGCTTTGCCGCTCGCTCACGGGCGTGGGCACAGGCAAGGGCCGTGGGGAAGGTCAGGGGGCCAGCCGGGGCCGGCCCTGCAGAGACAGGAGGACAGAGATGGGCAGGGCCCAGCAGAGGACAGACATGCAGCTGCGGCTGCTGCTGTGGAGGCCGGGCTGGGAACTATAGAGGGAGGTTTTACGTGAGGAGATCTGCGGGAAGTTGGGGTTGGGGCGAGACAGCCACTGGATCAGGATGTTGCCGTTCTTGTTCAGGTCTGATGAGCCCTCTGCAGACAAAAAGAGGATGGAGTAGTTAAGGTGGGAAGGGAAGTCTTTGATTGGTTATTGTGATCACCTTTTCATCTTTTTTTCTACACTGATATCAGGGTCTGTTTGTCTAATTGCTTAGATCTTGCAACATGGTAATATTGCAAAAAAATAAAAACGGGGCAAGAAACACAAGCAGTGTTTCGCCGGATTATCTTAAAAAACAAAACTATTCCAAATAAGTTTAGCTAACGTGGGAGTTTGTTGACTGTTGGTGTTTCTCACGTTGTCTGTGTTTTACTGTAACATGCTGCACATTTACTGCACATAGGAATGTTGGCCAAAACTATGAAAATAGCTTCCAATTTTTTTTCAAACTGAATTTCTCAATACATTTGTGTGTGTAAATAAATGAATTTGAGTAAGTTCCACATAGTACAGTTTTCCCATGGCAGGTTGTGTATGGGTTGGAGGTTCCTTCACTCACTGGGACATGGGTCCAGACGACAGACTCTGATGGTGTCAGGCTTACTGTCCAGACACAGGCCGATGGTGTTGTCCCTGGTGTGGCACAGAGCCTGCCTCTGCTGGGTCCCATTACCACATGTCACTGAGCACTGGAGAGACAGGACATAAACACCAACAAGCACATTATAAGAAATCACTTGGAAAATATGGACATTGAATCGTATCCAAATGTAAAGCAGTACAAAGGCAAAAAAGGTACATGAACACTTTAATCATTATCCTTGGTTTACTGTAATCATCTGTTTCTTAGAAGTGTGTCAAACCTGCCAAGTGTACAGTTCAGACGGAGTCTACTATTTGAAAAAGAATGTCTCACAGAAATTCCAGATGTTGGGCTTCAATACAAAAATATCAGTGCAAGTATTTTCCCTGCAAAAACCCAAATGGGCCAAACATTTTTCCAATTCACTGTTTGACATTTGATTCCCGTTGACCCATGTTCAGCCTGCGTACCTGTGACCACGGTCCGACTCTCCACTGGGTGGGGCAGGGGTGTCGGTTGCAGGGTCTGCGAGTCTCTGGCCGGTCGTCGTTGCAGTGTTTATTGTGGATGGAGCGTGTGGTGTTGTCATCTGACGGCTGGACACAGCTGACCGAGCGGATTTGCATCCCCGTCTTTCCACATGGTTTGCTGCAGTTCTGCCACTCTCCTGTCACCCAACTGGAGAACACCACAGGAGAGAGAAACAGGAGTTCTGAGGGCATTCAAAATGTCTCAATTCTGAAATAAACAATGAAAGAGGAGGAAGGACAGGGCCAGTCGAATGTGGAAAATAGCTAAGTTGTATCACAGTTTTTTAAAATATTTTTACAGTTGGTTACTGTTAGGATTTACATATAATACAATGCATACATCGGTGGAGGGCAGGGCTTCTGGTTGCAGTCTCTGATGTCTCCTCTAGGTTTCATGTTGGATTTGTTACAGAAGCTCTTGTGGACCATCTTACTGTCAACTTTTCTTCTGCAGCCGTATCGCAGGTATTGTTTCCCTACAGCAAGTGGGGATGGAACATTCCACAAACGTAAGCAAAGAAACATAAGGACGGACACGCAAAATGCATATAGTTGATCTCAGGGACACAACAGTTTCACAACAGGTATTTTCCTTGCTCGACAGTACCTCCGCCGCAGGGCTTGGAACAGTAGGACCATTTCTTTGGAGCCCACTCATAGGCACTGTCCTCTACCAGCATGTTGTTCTGAATGCCAGAGTCACTGTCCATGTTCATCATGTACTTATAAGACACATTCACATTCTCATCTCCATGTAATTTCATCTAAAAACAGAAAAAGGGACAAAACTTTATATATAGAAAATGATATATTGAGTGTAATTTGGAATGCTGCAAATGTATAACAAAATTAAATATTATCTTTATCAATTTCGATGTGTACCATTATTAGAATTCCATGTCTGAGTGGACCGGTGGTCTGAAGTGTCTCCTTGTCGTTGTCGTTCTCATATTCCCACTCCACGCCCTTTTCTATGACCGAGTGGGATTCTGGGTAATCGTTTTCACCGTTCAAGAAGAACAGTCCAGATGCCACGTTCTTTACAGCTGTAGATGGGTGAGAAATATTCACTGATTACACTTTTACCAGTATACAATACAATACAATACAATACAATGCAATATAAACACACAGAAAAGAAAAACAATGTAAAATACCTAAAGTGTGTGAGGTCGCTTTCAGCTCTTGGATCAGTAAGTGTCTCGCTCCTCTGGGGATTTCAAGAACTTTCAGGAAACCTGAAATGAAACACACATCTGGTTTGTGACTCCAACATCATCAAAAGCTCATTTTACAATTCCCGGACTAAAAAAAAGTCTCAGCTAATCCGGAAAAGAGCTCTTACTCATTCTGACCAAGTGTCCCTGCTCACCAGTTAAAACCCTTACAGCACTGACTATTTCCATACACAGTAAACATCTGATTCTGGGAATTTCGGTCCTGTAATTTGGGTTTGTCCCGACGTCAGGAGTTACATAATATACTAAAGCATTTGCTCATAGAGTGAGGTTTAACATAACTTCTTGGCAATGGAAACATGTGAACTCAGATCTCACTGAAGTTTGGACATTGTGGCAAATCTTCCTCTAGAGGGCGATGTTTAGCTGAACATAACTAAACATGGTGTGCAGACTACAAGCATAGGACACTGGCTAAGTATTCATCCTGAACTCACCATCATGATAGACAGCAGCAACACTGATGTCATGTCTGTTCCAGATTTAGATAAGGGTTATTGTGTCTGTTTACCTTGTTTCTTGGCAGTACGGATGATGGTGTCTTTGAAGGTTTTGCAGCTGGAGTTGTCTCCTCCACACACTCCACACTTGTCCTCCTGCTTTGAGGAGCCGACCACACCGTCACAGCCCACTTTCTGTTCATGAGGACATGGAAAGTTGAACTCATCAGGGTCTGACTGCATGCAGATGTCTTGCTCTCTCACACACATGACATCACTCACCTCACACTCCCCACGCACACACACACTGTGAGGGTCCTTGTACGAGCAGCGTGTGCCGTCTAGGACCATTCTCTGCATGAAGACCACATCTCGTGTCTCCTTGGATTGGCAATGCAGGTGGCAGCGTTTGTTAGCTGGGAAATAAAACACACAAAAATGACCCAATTGGCACATTTGAGATCCGTTTTGATCTCATCTTTACAACCAACATGTGATTTTTTTCTTTTTCTGAATGAGCTCTCCGTGAGTCAGTGTGGCGCTCTGTCTCATTGTGTCTGTCTGTGTGACTCATACTACAAGTACATGAGCCTCCAGAGATAAAACCTGGCAGTTCATCCCAGTGAGAATGAACACTCCTACTTCATCACGTTTATTACACATGGACATAATCCAGAGACCTTGTCTTATGGCGCTTTGACACTAATAAGCAGGTGGCAGACGTGCTACTTTAGAATTATAATATGAGGAGAAAACACACTTTTCTCAGGTTGAACTGAGAAAGCGCAGAAACTCTCTTCTGCAGTGTGTGAAATACGCTATGATAATCGAGGAAGCCTGCATGTGCAGTACAGGTGTAATTATACTTGTGTGTAGGTAGAATATATTTGTAGATTTATATATACCTCCAAACCAGAGAATGCCATTATTAGCCACTCGATCCAAGTAGATATACATCCTTTCTATACCATAAAAAATGCTACTGAAAACATTTTTTAAAATAGTTATCTGCAAAATGTGAGAGTTTAGAACAAGCACATTATTTCTTCCTTTTTACTTTCTGAAAAATGTGTGTCTATTAATATGAAGATGGTTCAGAAGACTTTTTTTGCATATTAAATGTTCCTAACGACATTTAAAGGGAAGTTCAAACGTAGACTTGTTCGAGAAGTCTAAAAGTAAGAAAACACTCAAAGAAAACAGTCAAAGCTGAGCACAATTAAATCTATAAGGTTAAACATTGTCGGAAAAAATATTGCGTATATTATTATTACGCCATGTGAAAACGGTAGTGTGAAACATTAGTAGCTAGCGGACGCTCGTTTTAAAAAAAGCAACATTTGACTAGGAAGACATGACATTTCAGTGCAAATGATGTCAATATGAAATTTAAATATGTATTTTAATAAAATAATAATAATTTTAATAATAAGTTTAACTAGTATTTCTCGTGCCGACTATTGATTTGAATGTCTTCAGGAGGTCCAAGGTGTTAAGTGAAAGGTCAGAGACCCCCTGGAACCCCCCATATCTTGCACACTGCTCTACGAGGAAACTATTTGGGGTTTCTGATCTAATGTGAATCCAAAGGGCTGGATGAATCCCTCTGAACAGCTGGTTGAACAGCCACACACACAGGGCAGCCTTACGTTTCGTGTTTCTTTGCTCAAGACTATATTACAGTATATCTGTTGACTTGGGAAAAAACCTAAATAGAGACAAAAAAGCCACAGTGTGTCAAACGACTCGAAACAAATACTATCATTTCACACTCGGTGCAGACACACTCTTTTTCTCTCCTAACGCTATCTGAAACTCAGGAGATGACGGACCATGAATGGAATTCAATTTCACCTCCCTGTTCACTTTTTTCTCTCTCGCTCACACACGGACACGCACATCTGTGGTCGCACACTAACACACGCTCACGGAAAAGTAATTTGAGACTGAGAAAGCCTTGCTGAAAAATATGGCATTTAGCAATGATAAGAACGGGGAAAAACAATTTAGCAAGGCCCCTCTTAGCGGAGTGTGTGCAGCGAGACCTCTGATTAGATATGTAGACAGCTCAGCACTTTACTCTAGGGCTGCCCTTTAGTTGGATGATAATTTAATACCTATCAGAAAGGCAGTGACACCTCCACTTAGAGACAAGGGAGGTCTGACATCCATGCGCACATGCATTTTACATTTCCTCAATAATATAAGGGGTTTTAGGTTATTCAATGCTACTCTTATAGTTTGTCCATATGTGCCAACTGATACATGGATGGAAAAAAAAGATGGAGGAAGAGGGGGGTTGGTGAAGTTCAGATGACATCAGTGAATAGGTGGAGAGAGAGAAGACACAGAGTTCAAAGAAGAACGTTTTAAAAGAGATTTCCAAAGAGATGGCATGTTTTTATGGGAGGGCGTAGTCGTAGCTCAAAGCTCTTCTCAGCCTCAGCAGGACAGCCAGATGTCGATGACCAAAACAGAACACAGCCTATATATATAAATAAAACCCTCTAAAACCAAACCACATTCATTATGTGTTTGCTTCCTTGTGTTTGACTTTCGTTCGTATTTACAACTTCCACAGTGTATCATCACTTAAGGTTTGTCATTCTCAGGGTGCTATCTTTATTCTGACAGCCTCTTTTGGTGTCTATCTCTGCACCAAGCTACTTGATCCTCTCTCCATCTGCGGCTGTATACTCACAGTCTGTGTGTTCATAAGGCAGCCATTGGTGCTTGTTGCTGTGGATTTCAAAGCGGGGGTCCCAAGCGTGGCATTGCTCCTCTCGCGTGTCACTGTAGATATCCTCACATTCGTTGGTGTTGCACATCTGAAACTGGTAAGTCGCGCCCACACAGGTACGGCCCCCGTTGGCTGGTCTGAGAGGGGTGCAGGGCAGAGGACGCATAGTCATTCAAGGTGTGTGTTGTGCTGCACTTCTAAAATTCATTGGCTTTTATGTGAACACTTGGGATAGAAAGGACACACAGACTTGTACAAATTATCTTTGTAAGAGCCACTATATTTGGTGAAAATGTTTGGCAGGAAATATTACAAGTTCTGACAATATTCAATAATAATATTTTATTGTTATGAAGTTCTAGAATAGACATTTTATTATTTACGACAGCTGATAGTGCCGTAATGCAGTTTTTTAGTGCGCATGGCCAAAAAAGTTTTGAAACGTGGTGCTGTGAAGATGCTGTGAAGTCTGCATAGGTTTGGATTACAACAACAACAAACAGTGTTATAGCCTACACAGCGCGTTATACACTACAGTGTTATAGCCTACACAGCGCGTTATACACTAGTGTTATAGCGTGTAGTACTGGAACATCAAGTCGGTTATCGACCGGGCGAGATGAAACTTGGCTGAATCACCTGCCTTGATGTCGTAAGTCATGCTCAAATAAAACATCAAATAAAGTTTTCGCTGCCTCCTGTGAGTACTTTGGGTCTTCACACGAAGGTTGAACTTAATTGGATCAGAATTGAGATAACCTGCAGTCTAAGTGGCCAAGGAACGTGGAGCACGGCCACAACAATGATCTGTGTTCATGGAAACAAACTGACTCTGAGTCAGTGCAACACATATTAGATGTTAACTAGAAAGAAGTCATATCGTGGTATACTTGCTAAAACAAATTTTGAGCTTCAGCTGAATTTGGAATAATTAGGCACAGACCAAAAACTTCCACACACAAACACTGGGAAACACAGTTTCATACCTAGGATTGTCACAGTCGCGTGTGCGAAACTGTACTCCTCCACCACAGGTCCGGGAGCACTGGCCAAACTCACTCCACGAACCCCAGTTTCCATCTTGCTTTATGATGTCAGGTGTCAACCAGATGCAGTGACCTTTAAAGCAATGCTGCAACAGGCAAAGAATACAAGACACAGTTGCTATTTGGATACAGTGTGCCATCAAATTATTATTCTTTGACAGAATGTATGTTAAAGTACAAACGTTTATAAATACCTTCCCATTCCCGCACATAGTGCCATCAATGGGCGGTCCTTTCTTGGTCTTGCAGAAGAAGGGATTGTCTGGGTGGCTACACCACAGCTGCTTACATGGGTCAAATGTGCGATACTGCAGGGCACAGAGAGAGACTCCTTCTTACAATTAAAAGCCCTACTACAAAGTACACACACTGGCCTTCAATAATACAAGTCAACCATCATGAGACAGCTGGAATGGGACTAAACAGTGAAAATAAAAAAAGAGATGAGAAGAGAAATATCACTACAACAATAACCACAACAGTATTATACCCAACAATAACAACACCGACCCTGCACTGTGTCACTGCACTGTACACTACGCTCCACTGAGAAACACACAGCCATTCATGCAAACTGAACCAAAGGATGAGAGAGAGAGAGAGACAAGACTCTCAGAATGAGACAGCCTGTGGTTTAATTAGGTCACAAGGGAGGTCAGAGGTCAGAGGGCAGAGGGCAGAAGGTTAAAAGGCCAAAAGGTGAAGTCCCATTGACCTCTAAAATGCCCCTAGACACAGATCAAGGACCAAATTCTCCTATTTGTCTGATATGAACCATTGATGAGAATACCACCAGACTGACCCGCAGTTCAGTGTCTGAAGGGCCGTGCCCTCCTCCCTCCTTTCTACAGACTTTCATACCCACCATGACCCCAGGGGACCTTGGCAGGTCAGAGGGCGAGTCACAATCAATGGCTAGACTGTGGTAGGTAATCACCAATGACATCAGACTGGAGGATCCTAAAAGCTGAAGTGAAACATGGAAAAACAGCCTCTGTTCTGGCTCAGCCCTTTCCCTTTGGATGGGAAAGACATCTTTCCAACCTTTTCCACTCGTTTATAGTCGTGAGTGTGCCAATATAATGAGTCTCTTCCTGCCAGCGCTGCCGTGATTTAACACAGATTTGCAGGAAAAGAGTCGGATATGGTACGGTTCAACTGTTGAACTGCACCATAGCCACTGAACCAGTATAGTCACATTTTTTAAAAAAAAGGATTTTACAGCCACTGTCACTGGAAATGAGCATTTTAGAATCCTGCAGACTAACGTCCAAAATATGACGATGGGTAGAACAGAGAAACAAAGTACAGTAAAAATGAAAAGTAAGGAGCAACATTACAAACAATTACAACTTCAGAAGACGAATAGAAAAAGAAAATCTGAGAAAACAAATGACGGGCCACATGTCTCCCGGGAGGTGGGGTTACCTTACCTGCGTTCCTGACTGGCCCGCCTTTTGTAGCTGAGGGGAATGGGTTAGACAAGAGAATAGAGGGTAATCTAGCAATGTGTGCAAAGCCCCTGAACAAGCCCTTTGTCAATCAAGCCACAGCTTCCCAACAGCGGGCCACAGTGGCTTCACAGTCATAGAGTGGGTGAGGGTGACAGGGAGAAGGTAAGATGCCTGGCGAAATACTGAAGCTGCTTGCCTACTGTGGGACGTTTCGTTTTTACAAAAATACTGTTTGTGACTCACTGTGTAGAGGCACTGTGGTATCAGGGTAAGTGTTGTGTTAAAATATATATATTTTGAATGATCATATTTAACATTAAAGTAATTCTTCATCCACTAAATGACCATTTGTACATCGATTACTCACCCTGCGTTACCACGGTGAACAAAGAATCAAAAAACGGAGAAAAGTCGTGATAAATGGAAGTAAACGGGGGGCTGTGTTTAACAACAGCAAAACTATATGACAAAATATCCATTTACAAAAAACTCGTGCAGCGTAATCTAAGTCTCATTTATCCAGTCGTATGCTCACTACTTACCAAGCACATGATTTCCAATTAACACGGGGTGAGTAATTGATTTACAAATGACCATTTTGCGGGTGAAGTATTCCTTTGATAACAGAAAAAAAAGAAAGAGCTATATAAAACAATTACCTGCTTTCAAGCAAGATGCCAATCCCACCAGGGGCCGGGAGAGGAAAGCAAAGGACATCAGAAGAATGTGAATAGCTGTGTATGTGTGACTCTTTCGTTACAATGTAGATCAGAGATAGATGTCAGTGCTGCACTCAGTTCACTAGGAAAACCTTCATAGCTCAAAGGTTCCCATACAAGTGTAACTTCAACAGTGAAATTCAGCAAATTCTGAATTAACTGCACAGACTGAATTCAAAGCGAGTTTACCTTAACTCTGAAAAACTGCACCATCTCAGAAGATAAAGTGTTGCTAAGCTTGACTGGTGGCAACTGTTGTGGAAGTATTCTTCAGATCAGTTAGTAAGTGTTAGTAAACTCTAGCTATGTTAGTAAAGTGACCATGAGACTACGGGGATCTCTTACCGCGGTGCACATCGTGTAGCCCACACCGAAGTCGAAGCGACATTGTTCATTCATGGAGTAGTGCAAACCAGGAAGCTGAGGCAGCGAGGGCCAGTTGTGGTCAAAGGGGTCGTCACGGAGGCAGTCATAGGAACTGCAAGAGGAGTCAACAAATGTGGTGAATTTTGACTTTCTTTGTTTATTTTCTTCCAGTTATTCATGTCATTTTGCAGTATTAAAATGAGGGACGCAACTATAAAATGTCATGAAATAGTGAATAACGCACAATTCCCCGAAGACCAAAAAGATGTTCAATGTACTAGTATTACAGAGGATTAAGAAAACCAGCCAATATTCTCATTTGAAAAGTGTTTTGCACTTTCCCTTAAAAAATGGAAATATTTAGTTAAAATAGTTGCCGATGAATACACTTTATTAATTCAGAGCCTTGAACTAACAAAAGTAATTACATATTTTTTTTAATGGAAAGTTTCATTACACTTTTTCACCCTGAAAAAACACCATCATACCATTTGGCCAGTAAGAATTGTACACTTTGTAATATAATAACTTTTAGGATAATAACAAAATCATGCAAAATATCAACGAGACGCAAATTCAGTCTAACATATTGATTTTGAGAGTTAAAGAGAGTATCAACATTTAAAAACCCATATAGAGAAATCCTAATATGAGTCTCTGTGAGTGTGTTTGTGTCTCACTGAAGGTAGCGTCCCAGCTCTTGCATGCTACACCTGGACCAGTGAAAGCGGTGGAAGGCAGCTTGCACCAGCGGAGCCATGATGCTGCCCATGTGCACCTCATCCCCACAGCGGTTACCCTGGCCATCGTGCTCCATCCCCAGCCTGTGCAGAGAGAGAGAGAGAGAGAGAGAGAGAGAGAGAGAGAGAGAGAGATCTTATAAGTGACTGCTTTGTTGTCTTTTGCTGTACCATGAGAGCTGGCTGGACGACTTCATTATGGTAAATGCACTTACACGTGTCCGGTCTCGTGTGCCACCACAAAGGCAGAGGAGAAACCGTCCTCATGGTTCAACGTGCAGCTCCTTACCGGATGGCACATGCCCGTCACTGGGGCGTAACCTAGGCAACCAGGAAAAGGGACAAAATGGTCAGAATTCGGAGCCCTATTGTTGTGTGTATTGAAAGCTTTAGAGAGTGTATGAAAAAAAAACTAAAAATACATTTTAAGAAAATGTTTGGACTTAACGCTTAAAAATAAGATAAGAGAATTTGACCAAAAGTCAAGTAAGATGGAAAAGGAACATTTGTGTATTACTTCCCAAAATAAATAAGATACCGTAAAAAATATACACATCAGTGACCCAATAAACATAAACATTACTCATTAAGATAATTTTGTCAAATTATTCGATTTGTATATATTTTCTTAAATTGAATAATATTTGAACAATATTTTAATTCAGTCTCTAGGCAACACTTTAATTTGACTCCACATATTGAAAAACACATCTGCTTAAAGTATGTGCATACATGGGATTCATCATGGTGTACTGTACTCTCTTTTTACCTTAAATCTGAGACTTATGCATAACACACACACACACACAGACACACACACACACACACACACACACACACACACACACACACACGCGTGTTGTGTGTCTAATCCTAACCCTAAACCTTCGCCTCCCACCCCTCCATATGCCAATCTCTAACTCCCTGTGTGCTTGTCTGTCCTGTACTGCCTTTAATTGTGGGACTGTGGCTGGCCCTGCTCTGCCTATTGATTTTCTGCTGCTGAAGGCTGAGCCCAAGGGCAACTCAAGGGCTTCTGGATAGCTAGGCCACTGCCTTTAGAGGCCTCTCCCATGGGCCTGCCTGTTAGGCTGCACTCTACTGCACAGAAAACCACCAACCACCAAACCCACAATGCACTATGCAGCTCTATGAGGCAAAAGGAGGAAGAGTTTTCTGTGTGTACTTTCTGGGAGTTCTAGGTCCTCAACGAGGGTGGATGTGCAGTTTTGATGTATGTACTATTAAACAGTAATGGTTTAGTATGTTAATGTCTTTCGTCACCCTGCATGCCCGTGGGACCAAATTCCTGTCGTGTGAGGAAGATGGCGTGATCGTGATACTCAGCGTCCCCTGTGTCCTGCTTCTGCTGCAGGAAAGCCCAGCGACACACGTTCTCCAGACTCTGAGATGGGTTCCCCAGTTCAATCAGACTCATGGACTGGAAAGGGAGGGACACACACAGGGAAAGAGAGAAGAGGGTGTAAAGATCATAAAAGAACAGGGAAATATAAACCTGCTTCTTGTTTCAGTTCTGGTACAATAACTTTGTTTTCAACCCTGTAGGGGGCAGTGTCACAATATTATATATTGTCAGCACATCTTGCAAATTGCTGAGGTGTACAACACACACACACACGCACACTCCGAGGTATCCACAGTACTCACACAATAATCCTAGGATCCCGTAATCTTGATGGTTTCAATAATGAATAAGAAACTGAACACAGAGCTGCCTTTTAATGACTATGCACTAATAGTCAAAAACATGTCCAATTACAGACTATTTACTTGTGATTAAATGCATTATGCTGTCACCAACACAAAGACCCAGATAGCAGCAATTCCTTCTATTCACCATCACCTCTCATTCTCTTCCTCATTAGGATATTCGCTCCCCTTCCTCCCAACATTCTGCCGTACAAGTCTTTCCATCTCTCTCTTCCCCTGCTTCCTTTCTGCCTCGCTTTCTACATTTCCTCACAGTTTTTACACATACACAATGCACAGCTGAATCAAACAGGGAAGAGTGTGTAGTGTGAGTATGCTGCAGTGAAGACATATGGCCTGCCTCTGCACAAATGCCCCTTAGACAGAGTGCACTGTAGACGCGTGTGTGCTTCATCATGTTCATCAGGTACTTGTGTGTGTGGGTTTGTTTCAGTGTGTTTTTTATGTTTAAAGATGTATTTGGAATGCTGTGTTGTGTGTTCATGTTGTGCTGGAGTGTGTGTGAGTGTGTGTGTGTGTGTGTGTGTGTGTGTGTGTATGAAGTGTGGGTGCGCCTGCATTCAGGGTCACATAGCCAATCTGCAGGCTGTCTGGGTGCAGCTCTGTTGCCACGGTAATTGGGGATGATGGACAGCCAGAGCTTTGGCTGAAGCTGCATAGGGGCTGGCCCAGAATGACCAATGTAGGAATGTGTGTGTGTGTGTGTGTGTGTGTGTGTGTGTGTGTGTGTGGGTGTGTGTGTGTGTTTCTAGGGGTCCACTGGGACTGTAGACATGTAGAGAGGAGAGGAAGAGATAAGGCTACAGCAGCATAAGTGTATCACAGAGCACCTATCCAGCAATAAAATCCCTTGTATCATCCTGTGGGGGTAATCCCTGCCCTTCTCCATTCCTGCCATCTCTTGCTTTATCTCTACTTTTCCCTCTCTTCCGCTCTTTCTCTCCTCTTCTCTTCAGCACAGACAGGAAGATAGAATTACAGTCGAGAAGAAAAGGATGCTACCCCCATCGTCCGGTCTCTCTGTTTATGAATGAGGGAGGGCTATCATTGATTGTTTATCTTTGCCTGGACTTCCCATGATTCCGTGCTGCAGCCTGCTGGGAGGAAGGCTGATTGCATAACGGGCAGAGTTTCTGTGTGCTTTGGTGCTGAACTGTGAAGGCGTGCGACTTGAAAACACTCCCCTGGGATGCTGCATGCTTTTAGTTCCTCTTTTGCTCAGTCCACTGGAATAACAGGCTCCGGGCATCAGTGCGTGCTGATGAGTGCGTGTGTGTGTGTGAGACTGTGTTTGTTTATGAGTGTGTGTGTACGACTTGGCTGTGCACTACTGTAGGTACTTAAAGCAATTGTAGCAAAATCCTAGCATCAAACTTAGTGCTGATAGAGTGACAAGAGGCATCAACTTTTCAGGAACGCGACTTTTCAGTCAAACTCGTGTCTTGTCAGGTCTTACCTTGCCGTAGCCCAGCATGATAATCCGCACCAGCACCACATTGATCTTTGCTCCCAAAGACTGGTCATGGTAGATCTCATTCACCTGGAGTCACACAGAGAAACACAAGTCTCAGCAGAAGAAATACAACAATATCTAATCTAATATCTAAAGGGACTGTAAATTGTATCTAATGGCTTTATTAATGGTTGATACAGTAAACATTTTAATAATGCTTCATAGATCAGTTATAAGCCATTACTTAGAATAACTTTTGAGTTGCTTGGTTGCGATGGTGGTAATCCATTAATTAGTGTTCATTTAGGTGCTTCATCACACGTAATAAAGCACCAGGTCTGCCGTTAGTCATAAATAATAATCCATTGAGTCTGCAATTGTAAATGTGTTGATAAGAAAATGAATCTTGTACATAATTTAGAATGGATTTTTGATGACTAACCATGAATAAATTCAGTCATTACAAATTATAAACCTCTTAGAAAGGATGCCTTATCAGAAAGAGCAAAGATCTGACTAAAGTATCCTGCGAGTGTCACAGTGATATGAGAGACAAGCAAAGAAAGGCCCAAAAAAAGAGAAATTGAGGAGACAGCAAGAAACTATGTTTCCCATAAGCACAGATTGAGAGGAGATGAAGGAAGGAAGATGCAAAGGAAAGAAAAGAGCCTAATGCAAGGAAACAAGGTAATGTGTGACAAGGGAGATGCAGAGAGCATTATACTGGCGAAACACACACACACAGACGAAGAGAGAGAGAGAGAGAGAGAGAGAGAGAGAGAGAGAGAG
>CALSCE010009297.1:7928377-7951643 GCA_943593645.1 Bovichtus variegatus | reverse complement strand
GAGGGAGAGAGGGAGAGAGGGAGAGAGAGAGAGAGAGGGAGAGAGGGGTAAATTGGCGCAGGAGTTAAGGCCTGCTGTCCTCAGTGGCTGTGTGCGGTGCCTAATGAGGCAAAGGGATGTAAAAACAGACAGCCGTAATGAGATGGCTGATGTACGCGCTGTGGAGAAAGACACACACACACACACACACACACACACAGAGAGGTACAGAGAAGAAGAACACAATTGCAGACACACCCAGAGAAAGGTAGAGAGTTGAGGAATGATACGGATAGAGAAAGAGAGGAAGAAGGAAAGAGACAAGAATCTGAGCAGAGAGGGGAGAGGGAGCACAGAGGCAAAGTGAGGAAATAGAAAGAGCTTAGAAGGGAGTGGAAACAAAGCATTCTTAGAAAACAAATGTAGCGTAGCGCTGCAAGTATTTAAGGAAGATTGAAGACATTTGGAGTAACCTAAGTAACCAGCATCTTATTGGGAAAAATGCAGCGGAGTGATCCTTCAAGGCAGAATCCTAAATTGTTAACCACAAAGCTCCTGGAATACATTTATTAGATTACATCAACACACAAATATGGCTGCAGCTTTACATCATTTTCAGAAACCTCAAAATAAAGTAATGTTTTGATTTTCTAATGTTTGATTTTCAGCCTTTGTGTTGTTAAGAACATCTGTCTGGTAAATGATCAAATGTAATTAACCTTTTGAAAAGTTAGTGTCTAAGCTCACTTGCTAATGTAGCCAAATGTCACGAAAAAAACATATGGGGGTTTCAGTGGAAGCAGCATTTTACCATGTGTTGGTTTTCCAAACTGGAACACTAGAAATAATGGAGGCTGTAATTAGTCTGTGACAGCACTGTAACTTTTAGACTTTCAACTGTGAATGGAAAAGAACATTTTGTAAAGGAAAGAAGATAGATTGTGATTATAGGGGCATTATAAGGCAATGCATTAACACTAATAGCGTACTCCAGCAATTTCAGTATTGCACTTCCATAAAGTCAGGAGACTTGTAAGAGACTGATTAAAGTATAAATGGTCAAAATTGACAATGAGGAGGCTGAGATTTTCTGAGTTGTAATCCCTTGAATGGGTCAACAACACTGGATCTTTAGTTCACACTTCCCATCATGCAACTTTTTATATTCCTGAGAAACCTTTTTGTACAGTTGTAGTACAACTCCTCTCTTTGTCTTTCCCTGACATGTACTGGACTCCCTAAAAAAAATGTCTCAAGGGATTTATCTGTCCATAATAGCTTATTTTGTAAGAAATATTCTACTGTTGTAGTTTTCCAAAGTGACAATCTTTACAGTAATAATGCATCATATTTTATAAATGCATTATGTAAAATCCTAATCTGCAAAGTAAGTAGTGACTGAGGCAAAAAGTGTAATATTTCCCACTGAAATGTCATTGAATTGCCCTTGTAATTGTAGTCTACCTATTTACTGTACCTTCCACAACTGAGTATAATATATACAATATACAAAGTTCAGGGACAAGTTTTAGAGCGAGGAACGCGGGTAAAGTTTTCTTTGAGCAACCTTCAGTTCCACATTTTGGATTCTCCTTTTACACAAAAAAAAAAAAAGATAGAGTTGCTAAGTAACCACCAAACAAAGACAGAGTTCTGTTGTTTTCTCAGTTTGACCCTGTTTGAGACTGTGTGTGTGTGTGAGAGACTGTGTGTGTGTGTGTGAGAGACTGTGTGTGAGTGTGTGTCTGAGACTGTGTCTGTGTGAGAGACTGTGTGTATGTGTGTGTGTGTGTGTGTGTGTGTGTGTGTGTGGGTGAGAGACTGTGTGTGAGTGTGAGAGAGAGACGGTGTGTGTGTGTGAGAGAGGCTGTGTGTGTGTGTCTGCAGTTTTCATGTTGCCTGTCTGTCTGGCTACCTACTTGTACGTCTGTCTCTGTGTCTCATTGGCTAACATTTGTCTCACTCCCTCGTTATCTTGGCAGGCTGAAGCATACGTGAGTAAGTGACACATAATGATGTATGATGTACGTGTGTGTGTGTGTGTGTGTGTGTGTGTGTGTGGAACGGTGTTTGTTTGTCTGAGATGACATGGACACTTGGGTGGGTCAGTTCACACTTGGACTGATCCAGCCCGTTTCCTTGACAACTGTTAGGCCAATTAGGGGCGGTTGACTTCCAGGTGACCCCGACACTACAAGGTCCAATCTAATGAGACACACAGACATACACACAGACACACGCAGAGGCAGCGTAGTGTCCTTTCAGTCCCAACCGTAGCTTCATTTGTCTTTATGCACTTTAATGAATGCATTCAGTTGGACACGTCACACACAGACGCTGTAAACTATAGAGAACAGATACGTCACTGCGATTCATAATCCCAAACACACTCACATATTCACTGATATGTGCTTTTCCATGCATGCACACATAAACACCCACCCTCACAACACACACACACACACACACACACACAGTTCATTGTTAACAACTGTACAGGCATGTCTCTCATTGCTGAAGGGCGACACCAGGTGTCATTACTAACCTCCCAGGTACAGGAATCCAAGGTAGGCTTGTTTTGTCCAGCTGTGTGTGTGTGTGTGTGTGTGTGTGTGTCTCTGTAGTAACTAATGCAGGCCTCGAGGTCAGCGAGGCACAAAATCATTACTAACACTTAACACTGCTAAAGGCAGGACGAAATGGAGAGAGAATGCAGGAGAAAATTATCAAAGCAGGAGCAAGGAGTGATATCAAAGACAGGAATTGTTTAACCACATAGATTATATATATAATTCAAATATTTGATTTAAAAATAAATGAATGATAATGATAATACTTTTGTTTGTTTATGCGCAGCATAATCGGGAATATAGGCTTTTTTTTATTCATGTTTACAAACACAACTCATGTAATTAAACCTTTAGCGGCATCAGAAAACATTAATTTCTGAGCATTTACAACCCGTTAATCAGGTTCTTTTTTTCAGTTTGTTGGGCTCGAGATTCAATTAAAATCCGAAGCATTGACTGCTGCAAAAAGCAAAGCAAAGAGTTCTAAAAAGAGAGGAAAAGGGAGGGATAGTTCACACTGTAACCCAAGAACAAGAGAGACACGAGCAGTTATGTCCTGCTACTTGCTAAGCACAAGTTCAAGCCTACATTTACTATTACAATGATACCTCACTTTACATATTTAAATGACATATAAGATAATAATTTGTTTATTTCTTTTTCGATTTATCCATGTCTTTGCCCTTGATAGGACTAAGGGATACATAGTAGTAATAAGCTCATCAAGGCTTAAAATACAATTTAAGATAACCGTTATAATATGAACATGTTCGCACACTGAGCTCATGTGTTCAACGCAGCTCAGCACGGAGAGTGGGCTTCATTTAAGAGGGATTAAAATTTGTTGGGAAACATTTTTGAAAACATGCATTAAAAACACTCAGCTGCTGATGACACAGAACTGAGTCATCAAATAAAATTTGGCTTGAGTGCTACATACATTAGATAAGACTTTGGACAGCTTTTCTACATCTTTGTCAACACACATGGGAATATTTAAAAACTGAGAGCCAGAGTTTGAGCTCTCAGTCTGACAGCGCTCCTTACATATCTGTGAAACTTCCAGCTAACAAGGTGTCTATTATTACCTGGGCTACCTCTCCTTTTCCAGCTCTTCTTGTCACTTATTAATATGACTTTTTTTCTGCCTCCAGGAGCTTTGGTAAGGACTGAACCACCTGCACCACGTTCAGATAGCTCTTACAGAAATGATATTTATCACAAACTGGAGGCAATAAAGGTGCAGACAAAATACAGCTCAGTGTGCCAATATGCATCATTAAAATTAAACAAACACACACGTGCACCTCCCTTCACCAGCAGTGACTATTCATATCCATGGAGAGTGTGATTAACACTTAGCGGCACCTCTCTAAAGGTCTCCATTAATGGGTAAGACAGACAGGTCACTGTTGACCACTAAATCTCTCAGCATGATTTTAGCCACAGGGAGATTACTGCACAATAGTCTCCACTTGGCATTTAGAACACAGCATATTTTACAGGATTTTCCACAACATTGTTGCTATAACACTTTGGTTTTCAAGAGCCCCCTTTGTCACCTGTGGCCAAGCCAAACACAACGCACAAAGCTCCCTGGTTAGCCATTTCTCCTCACCTTTTTTCTTCTTTTCCCCTAAACTCACTTTTACCGTATCATATTTATAAATTTTTCCCGTTTGAGTTGCGTTATCCTCTCTCTCTCTCTAGATTTGACGCTGGTTGTTGTCTTGCGTTTCTGGTTAGTTTTTTCTTGTTTGTGTTGTCCTCCCTGTCCATATGTCAATCTTCTGTCTCTTGTCTTTCAATTCAAAAGACTCCATATCAGTGAAACACCTCTCTCCCTTATATGTACATATATTTTTTAATAAAAATCTTAACTGTATTTATTTTTTTTTAAAGTGTAAAATGTAAATTTCTGTGGAAATTTACCTGTAAATGCAATTCTAATATTTGTTTTCCGATGCACAAAGACATTCTCCACCACAAAAAGAGCCACACTTCACTTACTAACATTAACTATCAAGCAAAGTAGCCCCATATTAATGTACTTTCCAAATGAAGAGGGCAGTTTATCACGGTTGTTGTTTTTTGTACTTATATTTTGTACTTATCTTATATTACCTTTTTATCTGCACTGTTCCTTTGCTGTTGTAGTGCTGTAAATGTCCCCGCCGTGGGACGAATAAAGGTTTTCTGACTCTGATATCAGATCAAGAGTCAGGCAACAGGTTCACCTTGGTCATTGCCGTCATTGTGTTTTCTGCCACCACTGTAGACCAGGTTTGGTTAAGTTTAAACGACTAAAACGTTTTGATTAAGATTATGGAAAAATAGTGGCCATGGTTAAATAAACCAATATTAAGGGAAAAGGGATGTCAAAGTTACACACTTTTAAAAATATAGAAATTGTGCATATATTTGCATATACATTCTCTATACATTGATAGATTGTGAATTTTTTTTTATATAAATAATTAGGCCACATGGTTGACCCAGTCACACGTGGGGAAGGAGGGTAAATACATGGGAAAGGAGTGGGAAGCTGAATTACCAATACACACACATTTAACTCAATCTGCACATTAACACACACACACACAAACACACACACACACACACACACAAACACACGCTTTGACACTCCCATTGAACTTCGCAGACAGGATTTAATGGTTTTCTGTGGGAGCGCTTTGATGTCCTGCAGACAGCAGTACCGCCCCCCGAACAACACACACACACACACACACACACACACACGCACAGTGTCCACCTTGACCCTTAACTCACGTTGGCAATCATTCAAACAGACTGGCAGATAGACAGGCAAGAAGCAGAGGAGGAAGATGCAAAAACACAATAGATGAGAGAAAATAGACTGAGAAACAATGCATACATAGTTTTACAGAATAACCTTTTGTACAAATATGCAAGCGCTTTATTTATCCTTTGAAGGTGGCTGTACAACAGTGTAACAGCTGCTGCAACAAAAGACAAAGGATCACTTCACACACTTTTTCTAGGTGTGTTGAAAGTGTAAACACGAACACACACAGAGAGGCCTTTCTGTCAGATACACTCAATTCAGCCTGGAAGTACAGAGAAGAATCAGCTAGAAGAATTTAAGGAAAGAAGAACAAGTGGAAGCAGGAAAAATACTGGAGAAGGAGAGGTGAGGAGACATCATGGCGTAAATATGATGATGTTTTATGTCAAAAAAGTGCCCTTATATCAGAGAGGGAAAGTATTCCTACCTTCCTGTGTGGTTAAGCAGCCAGATTATTACAATAACACAAAAAAAACGTGCCTATATATGAATACCTTGAGAGGGCACCTGTGGAAAATACATATTATCAAATCTCTCTCCTTCTCCTAAAATGACTTTGCATGTCTCCCCGTAAACCTATGTTGTCACTCACATTATTAGAAAGTTTTTATACATCGTTGAGGATTTTTTTTGCCATAAACTACCCAAGTCAGGAAGGAGTACAATGCAAAAAAGCTCAGTGTGGAGCGACTCAGTGCTACTGAGACACTGGGAGAGACAGAGAGAGGGGGGGGGGGGGGGGGGGGGGGGGGGGGCCGCGCGGGGGGGGGGGGGGGGGGGGGGGGGGGGGGGGGGGGGGGGAAGCACACCCATCCTGAAGTGAGCAAAGCAAACTTTCAAGAACAAAGTCGCCCAGATGCCATGCGTGGGAGGCAGCCCTTATTTATTTATTTCTGTTTATCTGGCTGTCAGTAATTTATTCCGAATATGCTGTTTAAAATACTCCTTCTCCCTCCGTCTCTCCATCTCTTCCCCACAGATTAGAGGGGGGCTGCGACAGGGCTGCGTATTCCCTTCTCCTATATTGTCTAACAAATATCTAAAAGGGGAGGCAGAGAGCACAGCGGCTCTTGTTTTTTCTCAATCGCTGAGCTGAGACAAAGAGGTGTGGCAGGATTTGTTGCTGTATGCTTGCACCTGCTTAACAGTCGGGGATTGGTTCCTTGCGCAGTGGGTCGCAATACAAGTGAATGCAAACAGGAGCACGCACACAAACAGACGCGCGCACACACGCGCACAAATGCGTGCAAACAGCACTCTCACCACAGGTTTAATTTGCAAAGATTAAAGTCTGCAGTGTGTTCAGTGTCTCTCACACACACACACACACACACCTGGGAGTTTGAGTGCTTGGCTAAGTGTTGTTGTGGCCTGGAGCATACTGCCTGCTGTTTCTGCAGCTCTCTCACTCTTTTTCTCCCTTTCACACACACAAACGCACTCTCGATGAATGATGACATGACACAAAGCCTGATGAAATGATATGTAGGAGCCCCTTCAGAGCACAGGGCGCACCTAACACACACACACATTCACTCAAACAAATGAAATCTCATCATATTTAGATAGAGAAGAAAGGATTACCCGCGGCTGATTGCTGGATGAGAACATGTCGGAAGGGAATTGAATCCTCATTCAGTTCGTGTGTGCGTGCGTGTGTGTGTGTGTGTGTGTGTGTGTGTGTGTGTGTGTCACCCTCTTTCTTTGACCTCTCTGTGACTTACTTCTCACTCGACTCAATATTTAAAACATTTTTTACAGACAACAAATGTCACTTTTGGGCATTTAGGGTGATGGGTGTACATGAAGGTGCATTTATATGTCATGTGTGATAGCAGGCAGGTGTGTGACGTGTGCAGAGAAGAAGTATTCAGAAGCTGTACTTAAGTGAGAATACTAGTGGAAATACTCCAGTACAGGTAGGAGTTCTGCATTAAAAACCTTACTTAAGTAAAAGTATGTTAGTCTTATCAGAAAAATGTACTTTAAGTATAAGTACTCATTCTGCAGAATTTTTTTTACTGTTATATATGATGTTTTAGGATTAATATTATTGCTGCATTAATGTGTATGTTGCATTTTACTGCTCTCGATGTTTACGGTTGTGCTAATTTTACCTTCTTTACATACTGTTTGGTAGTTCAGTCTACAGCAATACTTATATACATATTCTATAAAATCATCGTGTGTTTGTAACGTCGCTGACCTGTATCTCTAAAAAGTAAACTTTTCATGAGCTTCAGCTTGGTGACGATGTATTTTCCAGCTGATCCAAGAGTTTTTAAATGGTTTCTTTAACTTAACAAGTAGGAAAATGTTCTCAAACCATAAAATAACACTTCCTCCTTCAGTTTATCAGAACAATTGAAACATTTATTTTTTGTTGTCACTTTACTTTAAAGGTTTTTAAAAAATGTATTAGTGACTGAAGCCCTCAGGTAATTGTAGTGTTGTAAAACATACAATATTTGCCTCTGAGATGTAGTGGAGTGAAAAAGTTGCATAGAAGGGAAATACTCAAGTAAAGTACAAGTGCCTCAAATTTGTACTCAAGCACAGTACTTGAGTGAATGTACTTGTATACCCTCCACCACTGGTAATGTGATACCAAAATCTACTTCTCTGTCTGTGTGCTTGCTGGTGTTATTGTGTGTATCGAACTGTGAGTTCCACCAACACTTACTATGTTCATGAGTGTGAGCAGGTACTTTTGGACGTGCTCCTTCCCGTGAAACTGGACCACAGAGTCGTCGACGCCCAGCAGCACCTCGATGTTGTAGGCCCTGTCAAGGCTCTGTCTGCGCATCCGCCCCGCTCGGGTGTGGTTGATACTCTGCTCCACACCGCGGTACAGAGACTCCAGGTCCATCAGACCGCCGAGATCAGCGCCTGGAGATAGAAAAAAACCCCCCCAGAGTTATTTAAGTTGTCTTTATTTCAATAAAGACAATGTTCCGATGGCACATTGTGTATTAACCTCATTAAAAAAACTCACAAATAACCTTTAACATTTACCAAATGTGGCTCATATTGTTGGGTTACGCACGTGTTGTCACTTAGCAGACATGTCTTGTTTGTCTGGCTGCATGCAGCTTGTGTGCGTCTCACTCCAGTGTCAGGGTGTCTTCAACACTTTTGTCGTGTGTTTAGCGCGTGTGCGTGCTACACATTGACAGCCATATGCACATGTGTACTAATTTGAGCGCTTGCACGTTGATGTATGTGTGTCTGTCTCCTGTTTGCCTTCCAAGACACCAGTTGACAGAATCGAGCAGGAGTGTCTCTCGTAACCGGTGGTAACGGTGCGACTATCCTACACGGATCCTCTCCTAATCAACCAAATATTTCTACTCCCATCTGAATAAAAGCAGCAGATGGTGCTTGCTAAACACACGGATTGAGACAGTTCCCCCACACAGGGGCTACCCACCCTGCTCTTTTCTTGGCTTGCTACATGCTCGAAAAATGCAAATTACACAAGAAACTAAATTTGAGATTATTCCACTGGAAAATGTGCAACCTACAGCAGCCCCGATATGTTCAGATCACTAATTACTGTTTTTGCCTACACAGGTATGTGAGACGGTGTGGTGTTATGTTGTTTGGACATTTTTGGTTAAACTGCAGTCCTGACTCCTAAATGACTGTATTAGGTCTGACCCCGTTTCTTTTTTTCTTTTTCTTTTTAAAGCAGGCAAAGAGTTGGAGTCAGTGAAAACACAGAAGATAAATGGTCCTGTCTCTGGCGCCAAGGCCATCATTTCCTCACTCGCCGTCTTCCCTCACAATTCCTCTGTCTCTCTCATCCTCCTGGTATGTAGACACAGCATGCCCTTGCTTGTAAGGAAGCCACGGACGGCCAAGTCATGCAGTCTTGAACATGTGGTCTCGGTGGATTCAACGAAGCACTCTCCTCCCTGACTCCAGCCAAGGCCTCCCACAGCCAATGTGCTTGTGTGTGAGCACTGTGTGGACAAACATGTCTAATTGGGCCATAAATCACTGTTCTTAAGTTGTTCACTAACTAAGTTGAGGACTGACTGTGTGCGGTTTGTGACTGTGGAGCTTAATTTGGAGGTGCTGGGTGGTGAATTGATCGAACACATGGCATGAGGGTTCAGTTGGAGCTCTGGTGTTTTGACACATACAGTTAGAACGAGTGTGGAGTGGAGGGAAAAGAACAAGATGCAAGCGGAAGATAGAAGTGAAGACGAGGGGAGAGGAAGAGAGATCTGCCACCTTGTCTCCCAATCAGCAAGGGGCATCCCACTTTTCCACTCCCTCTTATGCAACGTTTCCAAGGCAACGGGCTCATGGGTAAAACAACGACCGCGTGGCTAATATTGGCTCCTGAGTTGCGAGCAGAATGAATCTGGAAGCCCATATCTGCCCACATTCCAGTGAGTGACAGAATACCAACACAGAACGAGAGAAAAAGGAGAAAGGGGGGGGGGGGCAAAGATAGAGATTAATATAAAGAAAGACAAGAGACTATGAGATAAGAATTTAAAGATTTTTGCAGCACTTTTGTTCAGTTTCATAGCTCATCTCTCTCTCTCTCTCACACACACGCACAAACTGTGAACATTTCTTCGCCTCGTTAGCAGAGGGAGCTGGATTTAAGGCAGTGCACTTCACAACAACCTTTGGCTCTTCCTAGTTATAGCTGCCTTTAACGAGCCTGATGTCATAACCACACCATCTGCTTTTAAAGACAGGTCCAGATAGTTTTACCTTTTCCTTATATAATGTTAAGGCAAAACACAGAAAAAGAGACTATTGTGTTCTCACTTTGAACTCAGCGCATTCGCAAAATTGCAGTGCCTTGGAAGCAGCGGGTGAGACAATGCGGGGACATTGCATAACACAGGGCCACAGCTGTATGGTAAGTGGAGGGACTAAGGTAGAGATAACTCAAAGTGACACTGGCAGAGTGGGAAACAAGAAGAGACTGAACCAGAGGTTTGAAGGTGCTTGACCAGGTGGAGAGCTCTAACTATTTAAACCTCTCCATTTCATCACCTCTGTCCTTGCCTGTACTTGCTATAGAACACTATATTCTGCTAGCTACGGCTGTTTTGGAGCAGTTTTTTTCAGAGAGAACTGCAGAGGAATAAGGTGCAAGAGAGATTGAGGGAGGCAGTGAGGGAGGTGAGAGGTAGAGCTGAGGGGTGTGATGGATGAGAGAGAGAGAGAGATGAGAAGAGACCAGAAGGACCTTGGTTGTTCTCAGTTTCGCTTCAAGCTCCTGCAGTGATGGAGAATATCGCTCTCTTGTAGAACATCCGAGTCTGTCTGTGTGACTGCGGGCGAAGCATCAGGGTGCGCTGTCGTGTTTCTCACAGCAGTAGCTTACATTAGCCTCTGAAACCTAACTGTTATCACTCTCAACCTACAGACAGGGAATTGATCATACCAATGTTCATTTTTTTTCTTATCTCTCAGTCTCAAAGCTCCTCCTCCCACACCTCTTACCTGCATGCACACAAACACACACAAACACACACACACAAACACACACACACAGCCCTTCATGTCATGACTTTCCTTTTCCCCGTTCTCAATCTTCATTTGTATTTTCACACTCCCGTCTGTATCCCTATGTACCCCGCAGCCCCCCACCTCCACCATCACACACAAACACGCCGCCCTACACGCACACCCCCTCACAGATGCCGCCCTCTCCCAGTATTCTCATTCAGGTGGGGTGTAGAGCGTGGCCTTATTAGGAGACAAAGGTTCTTTGTCTTTCAACCTTTGCAAAATGTCAAGAATGTCTGGTTGCCCGCTGAATACCAGGTGGGGAGAGAGGGGAGTGGCGAGAGTAAGGAGAGACTATAACCTCAACAGGAGAGAATGGTGATGATAATTCAGGTCAAGCCACATCTTACTATTGAGCAGCGGTCTTTGGTTTAAGGTGACTGCTTGGCAGTCAGGTGTGGCACATCGCTCTGCTCCGCATGCAGGTGCTCTACAGTATAATGACTGGCTTTGACCTTACGATGGTCACTCTGGTCAGCCTCAAGGTAGGTGCGCACCAGAGTGTGTGTGTGTGTGCGCAAATATCTGCATTTCGATGAGTCTGCATGTTCCATGTGGGCTTTATGGACCTCCAACACAACAGAAAAGCTGCCACGTATTTGTAACACAGAGCCTTGTGAATGGTGATTTATGTAAACGTAGACTCAGTAAATACAGTATTTACATAGAGGAATTACACTGTAGGGAATTTTACAGCATCATATTGTAAATACACAAACACACAGGCATGCAGACGCACACACACATATGTCATAGTGACAATATACTTGTTTTAACATTGTGGGTGTGCTGCCAATACATACTCTTTTATAGCAACACCCAGTTGACTTCTAAAACAGGATGAAAAGGAACAAAACAGCTAAAACAGACGCAACTATTTCTGTCACTTTTCGCGTGTATAACCGAGTGCAACACAATGAATGACAGGAGAGAGAGTCTGAAAGTGTGCGCGGTTTGGCTCTCACTATGATGGCCAGCTTTTCACCTCAACACATATGCCCTCCGAGGTTGGACGACATGTTGTCCAAACTAGTTGTTTTCAAGCATACCTTTAGTCTCACAGTTCATGGTTAAGTCTTGCAGGACTTGAAAGTAAACACAATCAAGGTTCAAGCTTATGTTAATTTGGGTGGATAAGTGTGGTTAGGGCTGTTAAATTACAAGATAATGTGATTTAAATGCACTACTATGTATTTATTTGGTATGGGAAGTCCTGGCTTTAAGAGATTATTTGCTTTGTTGGTTGCAGGGATGTGTCATAAAGGTATTTGAGAAATCTGAGGGTGTGTTTTAGTTCAAACAGTGAAAAAGTAGCTTATACATAAAAAATTAAAAACTAATAACATGAAAATGAGTTGCGTGCTAAAATGACTTTGAGGGTGTCCGCCCACACAGTCTTCCCCCAGGAGTGATAATTAAAATCTTTAGTGTTATTGTATATTTTGGTTATTTTTCTGGCACGTATGAGTGGCAGCCGGCCTGAGGGGAGATGGTGAACTCATTAGTGCTTACCTGAGATCAAGGCTGTCTGTCCACCTGGAGGCATAGTTACCACACACGTGAACTCATTTACCTACAGACACATCTTGGTCACATAGCTCAGGGCATGGACATTGTGTCTCCTCTGTGACAGCTTTATGAGTTGTCATGGTGATGAGTGGTTTGGACAGCGGACCGTTATCGCTGCTGCTAGCATCTGGGCAGGTAGCAACATGCCACGATGTCCCACACATTGTTCCCATACTGAATGCTCATTATTTCTAAGCTGCCATATGACAGCTGTAAAGGCTGCAGAGTGTGGAACACACAGTGAACTACGCTTCCTATAATCATACTGCCGTTAATTATTTAGATTGGCAATCAGCAATCTAATTTTACATGGACAGCTCCCTGAAGACCATAATAATTATTCATACATCAAGCACTGAACTTTGCCCATTTATTAATAACTGCTTTAGGTTAGGGCTGTTTATTTTTAACCGTGGTTCCTATAACTCTGATGAGATGTTTTGAGTGGTCCAGCCTTGGCTGTGAGTTTCGTGTCCAAAGATTATTTAAGCTGATGCATTATGTCTTTCTGTGCTACCTGAAGAGTAGAGGACCGTTTTTAATATTGCATGAAGCAGCCTTTATAATCAGCAGGCGAGAGGGCCACCTATCCTCACTGCTGCTCGGTGTGTCTGTTCTGATTTCTGGAGGTTCAGGAGACAAGGCAACCTTTAGCTCTCCCTTCTTACATAACTGTCTGTCTGTCAGAAACACGCAGGGGTGTTGGCTGCTGGGGAGGTGCTGTGGTGCACACCGATTCCCTCCGTGTTGTGCTGTACTACTGTTTCATCAGCTGAGCCCAGCCATTTCTTCATATCTATATGCAGAGTTACCTACTTATTCACAATGCAAAGCCACACAATTAAATAAGCTATGTTGTGGTTTGACAGTATTCACACTCATGATTGCACATGTTGTCACAAATGAGCCTAAATTGAGCGGCGATATTTCTCACAAGCCGCGAGGAGCCTCTTGTCACCACATCAATAATTACAGCAAAGAAGACCAGCCCATGTAAACATCGCAAACACATCTCAAAACACAGTAATCTAATCATTGCCATCCACAGAGGCAATATTGTTGGCAAAGATCAATTACGTCCCCAAACTCTCTTTCTTCGTTCTGCGGTTGGATCTGCGGAGCTCGATGTAAACTGGAGAGCCTTAGTGTCCAATAAGACAGCAAAGCCAGGCTGATATAGGGCTTACTGCAGGTCTGAAACTGACCTGTCTGAGTGCCTGTCTGCCTGTCCTTTCCTGTGTCTGTCTGTAACTGCCTCACAGAGTCAGACATTTATAAAGGTCTCTTATGAAATCAAAAAGTACGAAAACACCTCCAGCCATGACAGGGCAGCAAAAGATAAACACATAACAGCACCAGTATGCAGACTACAGCGTATGCAGACAAGGCGCATTCTTCATTTTCATCTCTTACTGCTGTCATATCAAGCTCCACTGCTTGTCTGCTTTAAGAAAACTATGGATCAATCTTACTAGGAAATGGTGTGTGCATCAACAGGGAGATTAAGAGGGAGAGGCTGACAGTGAGGTGCAAGGTCCGGCTCCCAGAGAACGTATAAATCTCAGCAGAGACAGCTTCCCGCTGGCTTGAAGGGTTTGTGGCCCCCTTGCCACCTCTCTCCCAAACCCTGCAACCCCTCTCTGCCTGTCGCCTCAGCCTCTATACAAGCCATCTTATATATATAAACACTGTCTCCGAAAATTGATGCTCATATACAACCTAATGTTTGACGGAAAAGTGATGCTGCCTGGATTATGTTTTCATTAACATAAAGAGGGAATGTTTATGTTGAACGCACCTGTAAAAAAAAAAAAAAAAAAAACTTATATTCGCTCCTGGAAATAAAGCATGACGGACGTTTTTCATGGTTATGTTGTGGCAACTCAAAAGATTGTGAACCCTAGGGTTATTTTCTCAATTGTCACTCTTTATTTGACCTGATCAATGTATGTGAGTGGTACTATGTGTATTCTAGGACAACTTTTATTTAGACATTTTTTATGCAATTCGAGTTTGAGTCGAGGGACGTGTTGACTTTTTTTGATATTTAAACAATAATTGATTTTTTATATATAACTGATATATTATCACGTTAAGAAGGTAATATGGTAAAGTTGCAAACTATTAGCAAACTGTGGCTTATTTACCCACCCAGCTGACAGAAAGCTACATCAGCAGTCATTTAAGTCCAATGTTCACTCTCCTTTTGGCTCAGCTCTGCTCTTTGGCTCTGCAAAATGTCCACTATAGTCACTAACTTTATCTGCCAGCTGAGGAGACTCTTCACCCTCACTCTTATTTTACGTACGGTAAAAAGCATTGTAATTATAACAAATACTGAAACTGTTGTTTCTTCTGTCTTCAATTTCTCCTCCCGTCACCCATAGCCCCAAGAAATGTCCTGTCCTGGCTGTGAAATACTCAAAGAGAAGCCAACGCCAATCACCAGAGACACCCAGCACCACAGTTATTATGACAGGCCAGCCAGCCAAACATCTGTCAACCTGAGCACTGTAGGGATGGAGGGAGTGGAGAGAGTGGAGATGTAGGAGAGGAGGGGAAGCAGAAGACGAGACAAGATGAAAAAAGTCATGAGACGAGAAAGGGGAGAGATGTAAACAATATTAGCTAGTAGGTTTCTTTTTCTTTTTTTTGAAGTTATCAAGCCAAACACAAAAAGCTTGGGTTACAATCACAACCAGTTTCAAACGCCTAACGTCCTATGAAGGCGAAACCATCGTTCCAAAGTTTGATCAACATTATTACATCAGAGGGCAGTATTTTAATTTCATCTGCAGCATTTAGCAGCCTTTGAAGTCAGCTGGCTTGTGAAAGCAACAGCCAACTGACAATCAAAAAGACCATTAACACACACTATAAACAGGACTCACGTCATGCTAAAATATACTTGGACAGAGTGCAAATGGAAGTGCCTCGGTGTTAATGTTTCAAACTGCCAACCTGCAGCGAAACAGACGTGTTAAACAAGGTGTGTGTCCACAGTCGTAACTAATGCATTTGGCCCTTTAGTCATTATTAGTTGTCACATTTTCGGAAGAGGTCGATCAAAGTCTTATGTTAACATCTGGATGATTTAACAAGACGACCGCAGGTGGACCAATAAATACTTGCCCCACAGGCCAAGCAGGTCAGCCAAATAAACAAAAGCTCCACCACCTCACCTGTGTGAGCGGCCTACATAAATACCAAATGACCAAACAGTTTACAGGCGTCTCTAAAAACCTGCTGACCAACGACCACCTACCAGTAATCCTTCTATCCCTCTCTCGTTACATTCCTCTCCGTTTCTTCTTCTCCTCTTTTTTTCATTAAGTGCACCTTTTGAAAGGGTAGACATGGAGTAAGAGTGGGTGTGAGAGCGGGAAAGTTGATCTAAAGGTGTGAGACAATATGTATGCAAATATTCTCACCAAGCGGCTCACCAGCAGAGACGAGCCCAAGCATGCCTGCCAAAGGGCGGCAGGATGAGGATTTATCATCCAATATTACCTCATCATAAAGGATAAGAATACACATGTAAGGCAGGCTGTAACATAGTAATAGACCATTTCTTACCGAGCTACATAAGCAGGGTGGTAAATCAGCGGAGATATAATTGTAATGTTTTAAACAAATAGGGCGTGGAGTACAAAGACAAGGACACAGGGAGGTGAATATAAAGAGGGTTTTGGCGTTTAAAAACTGGCATGCTCTTAGACCAAGAGTTATTACTGCCTATCGGCCTACAAACGCTCAGACAGAGTTCTTTTCAATTGCACAGCGCTCGAGCCAGACGGGAGAGAATTAATAAGGCACTACAGTGTATCGGTGTTACTAAATTGGCGGTGTTTCATAACAAAGTCTTTCAGAGCAGTTATCAATTAGAAACAATTAAAAGAGCCATTCATCATTCTTACAATGCCAGCTCCGTACAGGGAGCAGCGCTGACAGAGAAGCTGATGAAACGTAATCAAAACCATAATTAGCGAGCGCTCCTCAACAAAGGCTAATGTCGACAGAGCTGAGGTATGTGTATGTAAAGATCACACCTCAATCTATCTCCATCGGACAGAATCACTGTGGGTCTATCGAACAAACACATGGCCACTAAAGTGAAATCTGTGCAGAAGAAGTGAGGGAGAAAAACAGGACAAGAACATGTTTAAAGTCAAGCTGGGAAGACGCTTCAAAACATGCTGGAGAAATCGCATAAACAAGTCCATCTTTAGGCCTTTGGCAATCGTCAGTAAGGCATGTGTCTACTTGACATCCAAGCCATGTGCTGGTCTATCTGTGTGCATTCTGTTGATTGACACACAGTTTCCTGCATCGCATCTTTCCAGGAAATGCCTCGGAAAGGCTTCCCATATTAATGTCCTAATTATTACTGCTCCGTTGGTAACCAAGAGAGATAGGATCTTAATACAAAGATGCACTTGGGGAAAGTATCCCATACACAATGCATCTCTGCGAATCCAACTTCCCCAGCTCTCAGTGCCCCAGAGGCGGTCGTGATGGCACAGGGTGAGGCTACAAACCCCCGCCACCCACCCACCTCCCAGGCATATGGCTAATCAATGAAGCCTCTTCCGTGCAAAGGTAACTCTATACTTGAGTAGGGAGGATAGGGGAGCTACCAGCGCGGCCTCCCCGTCTCTCTATCCTAATGAAGCTCCCAGGTAATCAAATCACTGCACACACAGGCAGATGGCCAATAAGGGAAGAACCACCGGGGCGCTTTGATGGGATCACAGCAAAGTTTTTAAACTTACCAATGAGTTCTTTCTTTCTCCCTTTGCGTGTATTTAGCGGATCCAAAGCTGCTTTTAACATGTAGCTACATGTTATGATGTGACTTTAAATACTCAGTGTGTTATTTAGTTATGTGTGACCTTCACAGCACTGTCACTGATGAAGTTTGACGCAGAGACGGCTGAGAAAACTATAATTACTGCATCGCCACATGATAACATTATGATCTCTGCCACATCTGGCTGAAGATCATCATTCGACTCATTAGCTTAAGAACCACTGGTAAAGGTAATATTAAGGACGGGCATGAAAGTCTCCATGTCCATGAGAAGTATATGAGGAAGCTGTGGCTCCCTCAACTTCACTACTAAATAAACATAATGTAACATGGCAGAATGCCATTATGGAACAACAAGCTGAATGTTATGTGAACGTCTTATGGGCAACGGTGACAAAAATGTAACTTAATGTAGTCTACTGTATAAACACTTAACCACTCCCTGTGACTTCAACAGCTGTGAAGGTGCAGTGGCCTACAGCATTCACCAAAGTTTTGCCAAAATGAAAACTGCATGAAGGACAGACAATTATCATGCTGATCCATGGAAGATTGTGGAGGATAAAATATTCAAGTTCATTCTTAAAACTGTAATTTGTATGGATAGGTGATTTGTAAACTATTATCTGCTTTATGTTGGGATGAAACTAGAATTTAAAGTAGCAATAATGCCCCCCATATTATAGGATTCGACATTAACTAATAACCTTTCAATCAATATGTTAACATTCAGAAAGACTTGGCATAATCTGAGGAAAACTGTTGGCAGCTGTACAGACAACATGCTCAGGGGGGCGAAACAGGCTGCCGTATTTCCTCCAGCTTGATTTAATAAAGAGAGGTTATCATAAAGGAATATTTTCCTCTCCCAATCTAGGAACTGCAGTAAGACCTGTCTCATTCTCCTTGCTCTGCAGAGCAAGTAATACCCACTAATCCTAGACACAGAAAGAGGCTGTGGGGACGAGAGAGAGGAAGAGTGACAGAAAGAGAGAGAGAGAGAGAGAGAGAGAGAGAGAGAGAGAGAGAGAGAGAGAGAGAGAGAGCTTATGTCATTATTTACAGTTTTTATGCTAAGTCTTCCTTCAACCATTCACACCCTCACTCTTAGACCCCCATCATGTGGGAAAAAGTGTGTGTGTGTTCATGTGTGTGCTGTCACCAGAGCGTGCTGAGGACTAGACACAGACCAAAGAGTCTCAATCCCCAACAGTGTTCATTTAGAAAGGTTCAAGCTGGCAGTGTGGACACACACACACACACACACACACACACACACGCACACACACACACACACGCACACACACACACACACACACAGACAGACACAGACAGACACAGACACAGACAGAGGAAGCTCCCAGGCCCATCCTATCCAGTGTGATGTAATGAGATATCTGCTGTTTCCCATTCGAGCCTCTTCATCCTCCACAGGAGCAGAAACCACTGACGAAGAGAGGAGATACAAGGAAAGGAAAGAAAAAGAGAAGAGGAAAGGAAAGGACAGGGACTAGAGGGCAAGGAGCAAAATCAGATATTTCTGTTTTTGTCTTCCTCCTCCTCTCTGTTTAAGGGAGTAATATGTCTCCATCTCTGTCTATCCTATTGTAATGGAGTAGGTCTCACTACGCTGCCTGAGGAAATTGCCTTATAGTCCCTCTGCCCCTCTTCTATATGTGGACACACACACATGCACACAAACAGACCACATACACACTCTCATGGTGTTGGCCCCAGTGACACTGCTTAAATATTAATGACCTGGTTCCCTCTCATTAATAATAGCTGCAGCGCTGATTACTCTGTGAATACCACTGTGTGTGTGTGTGTGTGTGAGTGTGAGTGTGTGTTGACATGTGTGTGTACACATATGGAAGTGTGCCTACTCACAATGTGTGAGCCAAGTATTTGTTCTTCCTGTCACTGGCATATTACTCTGTGAATCACTCCAAAACAATTACTGACATAGCATTACAGAGGTAAATTAAATAATATTGAATTATATAACAGTGAGGATGTTAAAGGTTAATATATGTTGATAAATCCATTGTCAGTTTGCTTCAGAGTGTGTGTTCCTGTGTATGTCTGTGTGAGAGAGAGAGAGAGAAGAAGATAAGTGGGTATGAAGGGTGTATGGACAATATGAGCAGAGCACACATGAAATATTAAACCTGGATAAACAACACACACACACACATGCAAATGCATAGACTTACAAATATACAGAAACACCCACACAGACGGGCATTCGCTCAGTTAAGCCACGCATGAGGCATGTGAGATGCAGCTGGCTTAGGCTAGCTTAGTACTAGACACCACACACACACACACACACACACACACACACACACACACACACTCAGGATCCAACAAAAAGCGTGAGTAGACATCAGTATCCATTGGGTTGTAATGGAGAACTTTGCATCACCCTGCTAAGAATAGCAATACTGTAGCGTGCCATGAAAGAGGAGAGAAAGGGAGGCGGGGAGAAAGAGGAGAGTGATTTGATGAGCTGTGTGTCCTTTAGTAATGATGAGTCAGCGAATTACAGCAGCACACGTGGTAAATGGAAAGCGATCCAAAAATAATCACCAATTCTACTTAAATTAAAATGTATATTATTATATTGTTGTTGTAGTAATTTGTCTATTATGTATATGCAAAATACTGATTAATATATTGTTTGATTGTTATTATAAATAATTCTAATTATTATAATGTATTTATTATGGAAAACAATGTAATATACTAAAGCCTTGATTATATAAATGGACAGTATACCAGCTGCTCTTTCTGTTTGCTGTGTATGAGTGTATATGTGTGTGTGAACTGCATGTTGGTGTGTGTGCTCTGCTGCGTGTTTGTGTACTTACGTGGCCAACAAACCAACAAAATTGCCATTTACCTGATGAATTACATTGAACTGCATTGAGACAAGGAGGGTGAGGGAAGAAAAGAAGGAACTAGAGAGAGAGAGAGAGAAATTGGAAAGATAATCAGTGTTTCTTCAGATTGTAACGCAGGTTCAGAGTAATACCTGGACAAACGGTTTAGGAATTGAAAAGAAGCAGCGCTCCCCAATCTGTTCTCACTCATTACACATACAAAACATACAACTCTACAATTCATGCAACACGCACTTCATTATCCTGCTTTTGTTCGTCTTTTTAGGCCGTCACAAGACCCCTCTTGCAGAGGTACAAGTCAGACTTCACTTGTCGATGATCCCCCAAACCGCCGCCCATCCATCCCTCTGGCCCTGGCTGTCGTCACCTGCATCGTCTGGCTATGGCTGATGGAAATCATCTTATTAGTGCACTACTAATGTCTGCTCTGGATTCCTGGGACACTCCGCCTGCCCCTATTTTAATTGGCTGACTCTATTAATATTGTATTCGTTTAAACACAGCACATCACCGTTCCCTTCGCTGGCTCTGACCCCTTGGCTGGTTGCTCGGTATGTCAGACGGGGAATATAGATGGGGAGAGAACATTTTCAGTGACCCGCCACAAAATTACTACAGATTAAGTGAAATCATTTTTTTTAAGGACTTTATATTGATAAGGAATAAATGGATTACAGTAAAAAAAAAAAAAAAAAAAAAGGCCAAGTTTTGGAGTGCCAAAATGTTGATGTACATTAATACGCTAAGACAACAGTTATTTTTTAATGATGAACTGTATGCAGTGTGTGCAAGACACCACTAAGATGGCGAGTTGCTGTTCCACCTCCTCTATTCTTGATCTGTGGAGCACCATTTCATACTCTTTTCAGGCCTGTATCCCAGTTTTTAGTCCACAAAAATGCTCATGACGCCAGCAATTAGTGTGAAATATCAGCAATCATGAGTTGGTCAAGATATCATTAGAGTACATACTTTTGTTTCCCAGTGTAGTTTCTTTTGTGTATTGCCAGGTTATACACCACACCAGTATTTGAAAATCAAGTCTATTTGTAATTACAGTAATCATTTTTGAATATTTTAGTTTGAGAAATCTCCTGCTACCCAGTCAGCATTTTAAGCGACCTGATACGGGGTCTATACACCGAGGATGGTGGAGCCGCTGTAGTTTGAGAGTGGGAGGGAGTAGTATGGAGCAGTGGAGACAGTTCAATTGTCCAATGAAACACAAACTTGATTCTCAGACAGAGAGAGAACAATGGATGGATTAGATGTGGATACATTTGGACACAACGGACCCAAATAACTTTAAAGTGTGATGTGGATTCACTGCGAACTAGCAGTAAAAATTGCAGGTGAGCACGTTATGCTTTCAAAACACACACACACATACACACACACACACACACACACCTGGCAGCCCTGAGGCTACCTCCAGGACAGAATGGGTGATGGAGCTGGGGGAAGGAAAGGAAAAAGTTTGGGTGGAGGATATATAAAGATAGGAGAAAGAAAAGAGGTACGAAGGATGAATTAATTCAACAATTCATTTATTAAAGAAGTTGTTCTATCATAAAATGCATCATAAGGTCATTACGGTCAACTGTGATTCTTGTGGTCGGCTGGTTTTGTGGTTTATTTAGTGTGATAACAGCAACAATGGACTACCATGCAACAGTACGGGTTATGAATCTTTCAGTTTAGTTGTGAATCATGGATCATCCAGACGTCTTCTGCAGTGATCATGTACTACAGTGAACCCGTAGAGTGCCAGAGTCTAATTTTGTGGTTTATAGTGAATTTTCCTCTTTTCCTTTTTCCTATTTTCCTCTTCACTCATGAAATGTCCAGCACAACAGAAACCGCTGAAGGTTAAATAAGCTTCTTTTTATTGTAAAGTGTTCTAGCTGCATGACAGTACTAACCATTTTTTCCCAAGGTGACTACAAGGTGAAGAGTGCTCTGTGGAGAAAAGTAATAGTGTTCACTGTGCCCTTTTTAAAGGGGAACTGCAGCGATTTTACACATCTGTTTACCGGTCTTGGGGAGCACTACTGCATGTGAAAACATTTTTTAAAACCCTTTTGTGTCTCTAGAAGGAGCTGCTGTCTGATAAATTTCCTCAAGTGATGTGAGTCAGTGTCGCTTGAGCCTGAAGACTAAAGGTTTGAAAATGAAAAGAAAAATATTTGGGTGTGGCTTAAGAAAAGAAGTGAGTTCACCAGATATCAGCAGCTTGTTCTTCCTCCCTGCTTGAGGCTAGCAAATTAGCAAACTACATTAGCCGCTACTAGAATAACAAACTCGGGTTTCTGGTCGAACTGTCGGCTCTTAAATTGCATTGTGGGTAATGTAGGTGCCATGTTTTGACAAGAAAGAAGGATGAGTGGAATAGAAAAAGACACTATCTCCGTTTCTGCCGCATTGATTTTGATCTTCTTTCTTTTTGTCTGTCCATTGTGAGTCCGACAATGTTATCGAGGTGCTAAATCGGTGGTGTACTGTATTAACATCATGTTTATAAGATTATCCTTTTTATGGTCATTGCGTTGTCAGACAGTGGTTTTGGCAAAGACTATGATAATCCTTGCACAAGCTCTTGGTTACAAAGAAGGGAAAAAACATTTTGCTCCATTGTGATGACAGATGCACTGTGGGAATGTCCACTTTTGGCTGCTATTTTAAGGAATTACAGTAGGCTCACTGCATTTCAGCTTACTGGAAATTCACACAAGACGGAATATTTTTTCACACAGCACATAAGCTACACAGATACCTTTTCTTTCATAAGCATTTACACGTAGCACACATCTTTCTGCGTAACCTCGTGTGAGCTAATGTGAGATTAAAGTGGAGAGACAGAAACCAGCTTACTGAAATGTAAATCCCATGATCCAGTGTTTATTCATCATCTCACTCTGAATTTCAAATCAATGTTGTTCTCTATATGTTAGCACAACACCGTATCTCACATGCTCTGGCTGAATGCAATTGCAGGGTTCTTATTTTGCTGGGTTTTGTTGCTTTTGATTAAAAGCAGAACCAACTTTTGCTTTGCAGCACCGTA
>CALSCE010009297.1:7897863-7927977 GCA_943593645.1 Bovichtus variegatus | reverse complement strand
ATACAAATGACCATTTTGGGGGTAAAGTGTTTAAGTTATCAATCAGAAAATACTGCTTTCCTTATAAATGAAAAGTTCAGTATTTGCGAAACGCTGAAAATGTAACACCTTATTTCGAGTCACAGACATAGATAGTAATGATAATCCAAATTGACATTGCACTGTACTTTATTTGCCAGCCCTAAAGGGGAAAATTGGTGCTAGGAGGAATGTAAGCACAGGTAGGACCGTAATGTGACAGCTTTGGCAGCGAGGAGTTTGTGCACACACACGTGTGTGAGTCATGGCTGCTCCTGCGGCCTTTAACACCCAGTCATCTGTCATCCATCGGCTCAGCTCTGCACTGCTGCCGTCTCAATCGCCTGACATAATATTGCACACACACAACAACTCACTTTCTCTGTCTCTCCAAACACACACACGCAGTATTTTGACAACGTGCCACCAGCACCGAGTGTGAGTGGCACAAAAACACACACACACACGCACACACGCACACACACACACACGCACACGCACACCGTGTCCCCACAGTGTTCCCTGATTAATGAGATGGTTTGTTCTCTTCCTCAGGCCTGGACCAATCAGGCACGAGGACACAAATCTCTCCCCGCTGGTGATGCTGAAGGCCACTGGCCACTATTTATTGGCAATCTCAGCCCTGACTACCCAGACAGAGAGAGCAACACGCTTGTCACAGGAAGACACCACCATCGTGTCTGCCTCTCCGTGTGTTTTTCATGTGCTCCGGCTAAATTCTGCTACGGGAAATAAATACGTTCGCTAGTATCGTGAAATAACAGTTTCAAAGAGCATCTCGCAAATACACACAACAAGATATCCTCATTTATAGATCGTGTGGGTGTGTCAATAGAGAAGAAGCTTTAAAGCCACATCAAAGCTGTGATTAAAGCAGATTAGAACTTCTCTATTAAAAAGAATAATGTCTTCTTATATCTCAACATAATTATTCCTTCTTTTCTTACCTCTCTGGACTTAATTAGCAGGGTTTAGCAAGCTTGGTGTTTCAGCAGCTCAGCTAAACATTAGTAATTGCCGTGTTTATCTGCTTTCAGAGTAAAAATAACCCACATAGAGAGGTTGTGACAGTGTGGCTGCTTTCACCAAAGCTGTATTTCTGTTTTCTTTGCTGAAATCTGAAAACAGCTCATGACAGATTCTTTTTTTTCTCTTTCAGAAAGGCCTCGATGACAGCTTTGTTGCTGAAACATTTAACAGTGTTCACACCAGTTATTTTAAGAAGACTTTAATTGTTTAATATGTTTCTCTTTTTTATGTTTCTCTTTTTTAACAGCAGCTACATTACATATAGTCAGGCCATGAACTTGAGCCTGAAGTTTGAACTGGAGGGACAAGGAGTTTAACAAGAATACAATTTGCCTCCTCTCATCTCCTCATCTCTCTTTATCGGTCCTCTGCTCATTCTCTACCCTGTTTCTGTCTTTATGTCTGGTTTATCTCCCTAATAAGAGCAGCCTTTGAAATATGTGCTGACTTATCACTGGTTAATCTCCAAAGACAACAAGCGGCATTAGACAGAGACACTACAGGATGGATTCAAAAGACACCACAAACATCCCAGATATGAAGAATCATCGCACTTAACATTAACTATCAACTAAGAATTGAAATATGACCAACAAGTGGAGTTATGAGAAATTCAACAACATCTACTATGCTCTAGTGATACCAATGCCATACAAGAATTCAAATGCAGAGAGACATCGTGGGAGGAAACGTGGAAGGAACAGGAGACAGAACTGAACTTGGCCGTACTGTAATGTATGTGAGTCATTCTTTGTATAGTCAGACACGCTGTGATCTCAAACCTGGCTCAAAGTCATTACAGCAGGGAAGGAAAAATGGGGAAGGAGCGAGAAGATTAAAGTGTAATTTAAAGTTATATTCCTTAAGATTTTCATTAAAATCGAACACTGTTTTTGGCACTATTTATGCTTTGCATTTCTTTTTTTTCAGGAATAGCCATCTAATACATTTACACTGCTCAGTGCTCCAACTCTCCAACTGTTTTGTCTTTTAATTTCCTGCCTACACCAGAGGTGGGGATGTGTCGCATTGCGGAGAATGACATCTGCTGCTAAATGATCACCTTGCACCTACATTTCACCAAATATTGGACCAGTTTCATAATGTAACATACAGCATTAAGGAGTGCCAGAGCAGCTTACTACTGTAAGTAGTGGAGTCCACCATTCCTGCACTCTTTTAAAATTACCCTCACATGATAAGGGATTCACTGAAAAAGGTTGCATGGTATACATTTTTTTTTTTGTAGAGTTGATTTCTATACTAACTTTTGATATGAAGTCTATGTGTTCATGGCAACAGTAGAATTTCAAGTGCATCTGTGAGAAATCAATGGCGTTGCCTGGTACTCCACCCTCCTAAATTACAAGGCAACGTTCACGCTGTCACCTCCCTCCCTACACAGCCCTTATCCCCTGATGAATACAGAAATAAGCTGTCAGAAGTGTAGAGTGGGGCAGAGCCGGTTTAAAGACAGTAACCCCTAAAACAATCTTGTTTTTGCTTACCTCCGGTGGTTTAACTTCTCAATGCAGTGATATAGAAGGATGTGTGAGCGCACTGTTCGATGTAGTTTCAGGTGCAACAGAGCACACGTCTGACCACACCCAGCGGTAAAGTTGGTCAAAGATGAAACATACTTTTAACCAGAGCTTTTTAGCCTGGTGTTAAGCTGGGTAAGTGAAGGAAGAAGGTCAAATAAAATAAAAAGAGAAGGCATGGACGGAGGTGGGGGGAGGATGGGAAGAAAGAGATGAGGAATCAAGGTCAAAAGAAGAAAGCAAAGGGAGGGTTTAGCTTCTGTGTAAGACTAGAAGACACACACAAACATACAGAGACGATCACATGCCAGAACACTGGGGTTCGTCAGCTTGATTGGGAATCTTTTCAGAAATCTCTCAGAGTTCTGAGCGATGGTAGGAAGTCTGGAGAAAGACAAGGATCACAGGTGGAACGTGGGTAATATGCCAGGGAAGTGAACTAACTTTTCTCTGGTGTCAGCACATCTGCTGTGGAGGATGATCCATCTCCCTCTCATCGCTACAGGACACATATGGCAGGAGAGGTAGAGTTTGCACATTAGCCACTCTGTGACAACGCACACGCACACACGCACACACACACACACACACGCACACAGAGCATGACAATGAAGACATGCCAGCATGTTGTCTTTAATTGTCTCAGCGTGATTGTGACCACAGCTGCAGAGGACACGTTACATACAAGCAAAGGGCTTTCACAGTCACTTTCAACTGACACGCTCGTCAGACGCACATCATCCCACAGTGGAACAAAGTGAACACTGACGACCCCGTCTGTCTGGCTGTCCCGGCAGAGTAAAACTAACACTACAAATCGACCCTGATCTGATTTATGTAGCTTCTGATGTGGTTATTATGAAATTACCAGCATTGCATTACCAAAACTAGCATTATGAAATATGTTTTGTGTAATGTAATGCCAGACAGATCACACTTTTTATCAACATATAGCTAGGACACATTTATATTGAACGTATATGAAAACTATTCACAGTCAATATATTTTATAGCCACTCCTGACAACTAAAGCGCACCTAATATCCTCGACTAAATAATGCTTTTTAATACACACTTTCTCCTTGCTCTGCCTGAGGAACATTTTCTTTTCAAGATCATTGTCTTTGTAAAAAGAAAACAACAAATTGATAAAAAAATAATAATAAATAATAATTTTCCTCAACTATCTAACCCTGTCTTTACTATCAAAATCCTGCACTTTGAATGTCACGCTTCTTTGATTAGAAAATCGTAAGCAAAAGCAGCATTTATGTTCCATTCAAAGCATATTCAGCAAAGTAAATGAATAGTATAGAAACATATGAAGTGGGGCAGCGATTAGTATTTGCATATGTATATGGTTATGAGGTGGTTATTAGAACTGTGGCACATGTTCACACCCAAGCTGTGCGCTCCTGTTTCTGCATGTGTGTGTACACACATAAACATGCACACATATTCTACAAGCCATACATTTCTCACCACAAATGTGTAATTCTGCTATACTGTATATCTTAGACTGAGTTGTCTAATGTAAATGTAAGTAAACACTCATAAACACTTGCAATAGAAATACAGACACAAACATACTGCCCCACACAAACATTCGGCCTTGTAAACTTACTGTACATATTTCTTCAAACTCAAATCCGGCAGTGATCTAATATTTCCTTCTGCAGTTATATTAAGGATGATTTGCTATAATAAATCATACAGATTGTAAATGAAATTGCTATGCATTTTATTTACAGGTTATTAAATTTCAATTAATTAAAGCATTCAACATTGGATGAAAGGCCTCAGAACCACCCGAGAGTAACTAAATCATGTTGCAGCAGCCACAATATACAGGGTTTGAACAGAGCCTGCGAGACGAAGAAAACACAAGAACAAGAAAGTAACTTTCGATTATTGTAGCATCGGAAAATAAAGACTAATAACCCAGCTGGCAGTTTGCCTCCGACCATCACTGTGTTGCTGTAATTGCTCCATACAAGCACACACCATTAAAAGGTCAGGGATCAACAGCGTACGGACAACCACAACATGACCCATCTGGATTTGACAGTCACTCCGGTTCACTGGGTGCAGTAAACAGAATGACAAATATGTATTTTCCGCTCCTGCTAAGCTCTAGGAGGGTTTTGTTTTCTCCTCCCTCTCCTTATCCTCTGATCTCTACAGCCATTCTCCACTTTTATTTGAGCTAAATCTGAACACATCAGACTAATGCTACAAGACGTACCAGGCATCTGAGTGGGAGCAAGGACAATGAAGATGATTGAATTTTCTCGTTGCCTCCCTCTTCTCTCTTATGTGTGGTGATCCAACAGCTCTTCATCACATTTAAAATGAAACGTTTAAAAAATGTATTTATGTATAAAGGGACAAGTACAGAGAAACATTGACAGTGTCCAATGCACTGTACACGTGTAAAGCTCATTTCCAACACCAGTCCCTTGATGGGCATTGATAGTTCAAGTTATCATTCATATAACATCACGACATGTTATAGCAACGTTTTGTGACAACGCAAAAAGCAAACAAAATAAAACAATATAATAAAAAACTAAACGGAACGCACAACATTCAAAGCATTGACACGACATGCAATAAACATCTATAACCTGTCATACCCATTTGTACCTACTGTCCGTGATGCTCTTGGCTAGTATTATAGACATCGTTGAATGAAGAAGCACAAAGCTGTGTTTTATTCAATTAAACTTCCCTCGGGTGCGCAGCGGCAAATGAACTGCAGCCTAACAAACTCCCACCACCACACATCACTCTGCTAATCAGACAGCAGCCATGAGGCGCACACGCTTTGATAATTTCATTCTCACTACATGAATGTCGGAGCATTATTGCCATTGTGTACAAAAGAGCAACACATTCTGTCGTTGTTGTTAAATGTTCATAATTATTTGCTAGTGTTTTCAACTACATCACATGATCAGCAGATGGAGTTTGCTTAGTTGTCATTGGGAGGAATCTGTTGACACGACACAGGAGTAGTTATTACAATTTCATCCATAGGACTTGTTTGCACCTATAATAAGTTGAAAGCTCTGGAAAAAGCTAGTAAGTTCAAGTCAAGAATAAACGATCCTGCTTTAATTTATCAGCCAATACAGTGAAAAAGTCAAACACGTGCTGTGGATGAACAGCTACTGAGCTTACATGTCAACACGACCATCTCCATGACAACTGAGCAAATGGCGTCAGCTGATGAAGATCATGTGATGTAGTTGAAAGCACCAGAAAAAGCTAGTAAGTGGACCCTGGTTTTTTTTCTGTCAATCTTTGTCTACTAAAAGGGCAAAACCAAGCCCTTCAATCATTTTGCCTGAATGCATGACCGCGCTCACACACACACACACACACACACACACACACACACAATGAGGAGATGAGGATGAAGAAAACTGCTGTAATAGCGGTGAATGTATTTCGGTCTCCAGAGCGATGTAAGCTTCATTCACACGAGAGGCTCCATTAACCTCTGTGCTCGCAGCTGCCATAGTATTACATCCTCTTTACACACACATAACTACATTAACGCTGTTTCACTGAGGGATTGGTCATGCGCTTTAACTTTAGAAAACAATGTCAAATTTTCCTGCTCAAGCGTGCACATCAAGGAAGCTTATTTAGCGATGGCAGTGGCTCCCACTCTTCTCTGAGGACTGCCAGATTTAACACAGCGTGTGTGTGTGTGTGTGTGTGTTCTTGTGTATATAGAGTGTGTTTGCTGCATTGTGACAGTAGTGGGAGGAAGGAAGTCACACGCCATCTCATCTTCCATGAGCTTCTGTCCCTTAGGTTGGCTGGTTATATAACTGATGCTAACATAGAACACTGGCCCCCTCCAGGGAGGTCTTTGCACGTAATTGCAGTCCCACTGTTGTACCTGCTGCTGTGTGCGAGCCCTGCATTTAGGTCTGCATACATGAAAATTAAAATTCTATGATAGTCCAGCTACTGCAAGCGCACATACTTTACTCATATAATCTAAATCTTTCTGTGTTTTTTTTTTAAAGAGTTAAAGAAACTCCTAAAAAAAACGTGACTAAATCTAGACAACTGTATGATCTAATTATAATGCCTGCATAGGTTCATAACTTTATGTCATCACACACATACTGTGAATACACGAACCCTATACATAATCTCTACATTATGTCCCTAAACAATCACAAAACTTTCGGGTTCTAAAAGGTAAAACTACTGTATTTCAATTTAGCAAAAGCCCTGATTACGATCAATGAAAATGAAAATTTTTATAAAAACTTTTTATGTAAAAATAAGAGTGCATGATAAGTAAAATGTTTACAAAGAAACGTCATTTTTTTGTAGGAGAATTTAGTTTTTCTACTTCAAAGAGTTACCAACCCCAGACTGGGACCAACGCTTTGCTTATCACAACCTTTGCCCTGAAACTAAGTCCTCCAAAATGGTCATTGTTCGTCATAAATATAAAAATACAAGGACACACATAGCTATGTAGCAGGATTTCATCATCAAGTGTCTGGTATTTGAAAATATGAAAACCACATCAGAGGCAGCACCAAGGCTCAGTGATAATCTTGTCAAAACACTATGATCACCGTGATTATAGTGACTCTCTCTCAATCACTAAGGCTCTAATAACCCCATCATCCCTCCAAGGCTTCCCTTCTTCTCCACCTCATCCTCACTCTCTCTTTGTCTCGCAGACAGAAAGCCACACACACACACACACACACACACACACACAGACGTATGTGTGTGTGGGTCAGTGCAGAAGTGGTGGCTTCAGACAGGAGCAGAGGTTGGCCGCACCCTGCTATTATCCCATGAGTCCTGCTCTGTTTAAAGGCAGCGCTGTGGCACAGTGAGTGATGGCTCAATAGAGGGCCTGCTGGGAGCTTACTAGCAGGTGAGGAGTCAGACGTGCCAGAGGGAGAACACACACAGAGGGACGCGGTGCAGGCACACGGACAAATACACACATACACACCAGTGGACACACAAATGCTGTCACTCACGGGTGAAACAGGCAAGAAATAAAACCTGCAAATGCACAGGGATGCACACATACATGCCTGAATGCCTGAATGCATGACTGCGTGCACAGGCACACACACACACACACACGCTGAGTGTGGTAAAAAGCCAGCCGTGCTCTCTAGGGATAGAGCCAGTGACCACAGAGAGGGAGAAAGGAAGCAGCTGGCTGCTGAAATACTTCCCCTCCTAACACTGTAATTTCCTCCCAGAGGCACACCTGGGCCAGCACTCATTCCCACATATACAGTATACTGTGTCTGTGAGTGTGTGTACGTGTGTGTGTGTGTGTGTTTAGTCTTTAGCGTGTGTATGTTTCTGCTTAGCTGTATGTGCTCTAAGGTGTGCACTAATGCACACTGCTAATCTAAAGTGGATCCCTACTGCCCAATATAACACCCATATTATTATATGGCATTACACATTATTACATACATAAACCACATGTTCCGTATATAATGCGAGCTGTGCAACAGAATGTGGCGCCGCCGTTCTGCTGACCTGAAATCAATATGCAATGTGGCCTGGATCTGAGACCAGTACCTTGCTATAGACAGCTTCATTTGATGGACACAAACCAAGTCAACATTTCTAGAAGGTTTCTGTGAGGGGCATTAAATCAAACAGATATTCTAATAAAATAAACACACACTTAGAATCACTTCAACACAATGGTGGTACGGTGGGTTAGAGAGTAGAGTTTGATACTTGAATAAACTTTTCTCACACTGGTCTTGATTTAATGATTTCCAATGAACACCTTCCTTTCCTGAATGTAGTCTACTTACGTTTTGGACAACCTATATTTATCCATGCTAAAATGGTTCACTTAAGTTTATGTTTCCAAAGCTTTGGGGTTTTTTTCGCGCTAAAAATGCTCAGCCTCAGACAAGCCTTGGCAGATGGTATTGTTTACATAGGCTATATACAGAGAAGGAATTTCCCCTCTAAAACTACTGGTTTTAAAGGACAGGAGGCTCCTGATTTCATTCATACTGGGGCTAAGGCAGCCAATTTTGCTTTGGGGCGAATGGGAATATGTTGCTTCAGGGAACTTGGCCAGGTAATAGAGATGGAAAGAGTTCATGACATTATCTAAATCACTTTATTTGGAGGTAAAACGAAAAGTCAGTAATCATCCCTCAATGCACAGTATAACTGCACAACTATGGCAAGTAGAACATTTCAAAACTGAACTAGATGGATGTTTACAAACAACATCTTTAGTAATAACTTTGAGCTGCGTTGTATGAAACTGGAATTTGCCCTCAAAGTTGTCCACGTGCATATACAGCTTGTGGTAGAGCAGGTGCAAAGCGAAAGGGTTTAGAGAATGTTCTTAGCACAATCTCTTAAATAAGCCTCATAAGGACGTCAGGAGAATGTCACCTTTACAGGGTTTTCAGGTGGCTATTTGGGATTTCAACAAAAGCCACGATGTACTGCAAAATGTCTGCTGGGACCTCCTGTTACATACTGAAGATGAGTTCAGGCCATTTATGAGTTATGTGTGTGCGCGTGTGTGCTCACATCTCTAAGTGCTTAGTCACGAGTCTCCTCTTAAAAACCCTTGCACCATATGACTATCCTTGTGTCACACCATCAGAGACGGAGCAAGGGGGAGAAAGAAGTAGGGACTAGAGTGAGAGACAGAGAGAGAGAGTTGGATCTCAAGGGAGCATCCTTCATTTTCAAGATGCGAGAGACAGACAATAAGCTACAGTGACTAGCACCACTGGCCTCTGTCTGACCCACTCCAATTTCCTCTCCGCTCAGGCCGAAGCCGACACGTCATTGTATCGTTGCTGTGCAAAGACAACACAACCAACGCAACACAAAAACAGTGACCTAACAACAGCTCACATCAATAGCGAGGCACAAAACATACAAGAACCGCACAGAATAGCAGCGCATGAGGGGTAAAAGAAATGGCGGCTTTGTGCAGATGCATGGGGTCCTGTGTGCGTAGTTGCCTCAGTCCTCCGCCCAGTGTCAGTCCACCAGCTAATTGCGATCACTTTGCCCCAGACGCTGCAGGGAGCCTGTCTGCCTTGAGAACAATACAGATCTCTGAAATGTCAATGAAAACCATTCAGCTGCAAAGGACTTCATTTTGTCACACTATTCTGTAACCTACTGTGAGCGTGTACGTGAGCTGAATGATAGTTACCAAGCTACCAAAATATAACATACAACAGTCTAACAAGTTGCTTCTGTAATGCTGAAAAGTGTAACTAGACAAGAAAAAAAAAAAAAAAAGAAATAATTGTGACTTTATCTAATGTGGGAGTTTAGTCCAGACAGCAGACTAGGTGAGGGGGATTATGGGAAAAAGCCCTCTGGTAGTCCATCTGTTTGGGCATGTCTCAGTACCCTGGACACAACACTGCACTGCACTGGCACGCATACATACACATGCCACACACCCACACAGGAAGTCCAGTCCCGCTAGACAAAATACCAAACCCCACCCTCACTGTCCAGCCGCAGAAAGAAAAAAAAAAACATGTCAAAAAGAAAACAACAACATGAGAGTTTGTTTGGAGTAAAAAGTAACAAGAGAAACCAAAACCCAGAGAAAAAAAGGAAATGAAATTAGCAGAAGAGGAAGACACTGATCAAAACCACAGATACATATAAGAAGTAGATACAATTAGATTGTAAGGGGCGAAGAAAAGACAGATTGAAGGATGGAGCTCCGTCCACCCAGCAAAAAAATGAATGGCAATCCTTCGTTTTCTATTGCCGCTGCGATTAATTGACGAATGTGCCACATTAATAATAAAGGTTGCTCTCTCAACTTAGGACATGGATTCACACCTCCTCAGCTTATGGTGTAAGAAACCGATCAATCTCGCTCCTTCTTCATCTCTCTTTCTCGAGCTCCACTATTACCTTGCTAAATATAACTTCCTTCCCTCCGTCTTTGGCCAGGAAATGAGTCCAACATTCAATAACTGGCTGTGAATTAAGCATGCTTGGCGAAGGAGATCTCCAGAAATGATTGATTGATTATTAATTAAATCGTTAATGTCCCGGATTGATCTACAGGGGGGGGTACGATTGTCTGAGAAACAGAATATGAGGGAATAAAAGAGGAGAGGAAAGGACTTGTTTTTAACTGTGAGAGAAGTGTAAAGGCAGCAGGATCTATAATGTTCTTCCTATGTGTCCATGATATTACAGTGATGTGATGTAACAAGTAGAAGGTAGACCTGTGTTTACATAATGCTGTGGTCTCGAATAGACAAAGAGAGAAAGGAAAAAGAGAAGAGAAAGAGAAGAGAGAGAGAGAGAGGCACATCAAATGCTACTGGGAGCAGCACATGCCTGCAAGTCTGTCTGTGTGTCAGTCTGTCTGTCTGCTTGGCCTTGAAAATCCCAGCACTCAAAGCCAGACGACCACAGAACTCATGCCCACGCCATACATGCACGCACACAGACACACACACACTGTGGCCTGTTCTATCCTACGCTATTGATCTGCACCCCACTCTTCATTAGAAAGAAAGATTCAAAGGCAACAAGGAGCAGTGAGACGTGTTGTGTGTGTGTGTGTGTCTGCGTCTCTGTGTGCATGCAGCACATATGTGTGTGTTCAGAAGTGTAAATGTATGATCAAGGGAGTTGTGTAAGCTGCGTGTGGTTACATCCTGTGTGTCTGTGTGTGTCTGTGTGCGTGTGTGTGTGTGTGTGACTTTCCCTATAGGTTTTCTCAGCGTGTGCATGCTCGCGCTCACATATGTGTATGTATGTGGATGTACTGCCAGGTATCAGTAACAGTGGGAGCAGATCTGTGTTACTCTAATGCAGTCTGTCCTCACTGGGTGTTCCTATGGAAACTCTCTATCTGTATATTATTAGACATTCTTGAGTCAACCGCTCAGAATAGGAAGATACAGATCTCATCTATATACACTCGTTATAAAGCACTTGGTCTCACTCCTGTACAACATGGGAGACTCGATGCTGTGAGAATATTTTTGCTTTGGTGATGAGTTGAGACACAGGTCAGGGTCACAATTGATTGACCTGTAGGCTTCAGATCAATCACGGTGATTGGGCAGCCACTTCTACTGACACAAGCCTGAGGAATGCATGGAAGCAATATTTTTCCAGACAAAGCCAAGTTTTTAAACCCCTGACGATACAGCTGACAACAATAAATATCCAATTTTTCTGGGAATTTTCCTTTTTGTTCAACAATTAGATGTGCACCTTTTCAAAAACTGCTCATATACCCAAGAGAAAAAGGAAAATCAAGTAGATAATGATCTTGTAATTTGCTATAATTTCAGATTAATTAACAAAACTAAAGTTTTCCAAACGGCACTGTATATATTTAAAGTGTGCTTAATAATAAACAATTTCAATAAAACCAATATATTAGATCTGCAAGTCTTACAGCAGATCCTAAATACACTGTGTGCTCCAGGTTTCTTGGTATGAGCTAATACAGTATATGGACTATGTCCTCTCAAATGAATGCACATTTCTATGGCTGCCATTGATTTTCATTTTGACACTAGATTGAGAGTAGTTAAGTATCACGCTAAAAGTGTTATCTATTGAATGTAGAAGAACAATGGCTCTTCTACATCCCTACTGTTCATGCACAATAAATGCTTCAACCCGGCTAATACAACGTTGAAACACATGTTTTTCTATATTTCTTCACATGCACTTCTTAGTGTAGAGAACTACTGAAATAAAGCAGCATCAGAAACATTACACTGAGAAATGTACATGTCCCTTAATATAAAATAATAAATATATGCATATTCTCAACTTCCAAATTGATCCAGTTCAGCTAAAAGATAGTAATTTGAGAGTAATACAAGATAAAAAACGATGACTAACTGAATTATTGGGATGAAAATGTACTTTTGCTTGTGTGATAATGTTCAGACCTTGAGTATTAAAGCCTATTTGAATACATATTTGTCTTCCTTCGCTCTTATCCCAGAGCCGACACGCTCTGTCAAACCATAAGTATTATGCCTCCTCCAAAATAATAGCCTTACTTGTTGTTTCACTTCATTTATTTCATCTGTAGAGTGGAAAATGGAGGCAGACACGACGAGGAACCAAAGACTTGAGTGCCAGCTGTTAATTGTTGAGGCAGTCAAGGCAGCGTAGAACTCTATTAAAGATACAGAGGGGTGCTACCTTACCAATCAAACACGTGCGTCTCCATATGTCACTCCTTTCTCACTGGAAAATGTGTGCAGTGACAGGAGGATGCGTTTGAGTGTGTGTAGGTGTAATCTTTTTGACAGCAGGGTACGCTCACGCTTTGACTCGCTGTCTTTGCATACAATAGTTTGATATGATTATATAAGCAGGTGTGTATGAGGGATGAATGGTTTAAGACACCAGTTTATATCAGGGGAGTATAGCCTGTGTAGTGTTCGAGGATGTGCTGCAGAGAACATTAATGATAGAAAAAAGTGAGGAGAAATACTGCTGTAGGTTTTACATGTGGGGTGAATGAACAGGGACTTAGCTCGCAGTCAGTGTCATTAAATCATCCCCACGTGTCAGGTAAAGATGGAGTTAAATAGAGCACAGAGCTGAAGTGCTCAGTGAAGGGTGTGTAAAAGTGGAGGATGCCACAGACTGACCTCTGGAGTGGTAGTCTGCCGTCGTGCTGCTGATGGGCGCTTTCTTTACGGCTGAGGAACGATAGACGATGTGTGTCCTTCCCCCCTCCTCCTCCTCATCCTCTTCCGTCACTCCTTCGCCCCTCTCCGCCGGCTCGATAAAAAACTCCTCTTGCTCCATCCTGATCATACCAGCCTGAAAGAGAGTGTGGAGAATTAATCGGATGACATGAATACTCGTGGGTGAACTCTGACATCATGTTAATGCGTGTCAGTCCCTCATATGAACACATAACACCGAGCTTGTTCGCCTCTCCCTCTTTTCTCCAGCCATCCTTCACATCCTCCCTTGCCCTGACAGTTTGAAGACAGAAATAGCCCTTTTCTTTACTCCACTGCTGTGTTATGGGCATGCTGGGAGAAAAGAGAAGTGGAGGGAACGGCAGTAATCCCTCCTGGGGACCTGCAGAGGTCCAGAGTGACACCTGGCATCTAAAATGGCCAACACAGAAGCAGGAGATGAGACTGTCCCACTCCCATCCTGGACTAACACATTCTGTCAGGTAATTCCCCACGTCCGCCTTACAAACACACTCACACAAACACATATGAGTCGTGCACAACCGCAGGAACTCACAGGAAGAGAGTGAGGCGGGAAAGTGAGGGAAGAGACTGTGGAAGCGATGGAGAGAAGTTAAGAAGCGTGCATACAGAACACGCACGCAAAAAGGAGTTGTGTGCACATAAACGGGGAAAACAGGCACTGGGAAAATTGCCCGTCACTCTCCCTTATTCCATCTGTCTGTTTAAGACAACTGGTAATTACCAAGGCAACGCACTGCTGTAGAGGAAAGCCATGGGGGAGAACACACAGAGAGGATGGAGAGGAAGAGCGCAAAAGAAAAAGAGCGATGAATGAAGAAGAGAGGCAACATCTATGCGATCAGCGCTTGTCTGCTTCTCCCTCCGCACTGACAAGAGAAGGAAGGGATGATGAGCGAGTGGAAGAGAGGAAAGTGAGCTGATGGAAAAACAAAATACAGTGTACAAAGGAACGTGTGATGAAAAGCTGCGTATGAACTGTATTGCACAGAGTTTTGCTGAAAGACCCAGTAATGCCACCCTGGGGCGCAGTGACATCACATCGGTGTTAGTATTTTTAAATATATATCACACGTAAACTACAACATGACTTAATATGGATCTTTAAGGGACAGACATGTGCTGTACATAGTGACAAGAGTACTTTCAAACTCTATAAACATATTTCAGGGATGGATGGATGGAAATAAAGTGCAATATTCATTGTAAAAAACAAAAAAAAGAAAGGGAAAAAAGACTATATTATTTAGGTTTTTGGGAAGATAAACATTTGGCACCCTTTGCCAGAAAGCCTTTAACTTATTCCACTTAATATTCATGTGATGTATGTTATCTACCTATTGTAATTCTACATTTTGTAATTCTATTGCTGCTCCTACCTCCATCTACCATTCATAAACTCTACCTATCGTCTCTTCTTCCTCTGTAGCGCTTTAATAAAGTGTTTCCAATTTTTATCCCGTTAGTGTTTTTGTTTTTCTCTCTATGTGTGTGTGTGTGTTTCTTTCTAAGTGCTGCCTTTGTGTTGTCAAAGTGGTGAAGATGTTTTATCGTTTTGCTTGTCTTGTCTATTTGCAAATGTTTTTCTTTAAGTTGCAGTGAGTTGAGCTGTCTCGGGCCACCTATAAATACAATTCATTTGACTTCACATGAATAGAACAGAGAGAACAGATACTGTATACAATGTGCATTCTTCCACGAAGTTATCATCTATAGTACAGTTCCTACACGGAGCCTGAACCAAACAAATCTGAGGTTTTCATTTATGAGCGCACCTACACTCTAATAATCTATTCTTTTTGCATAGCATACTACTTATTGAGTCCTTTGAGCTCTAAAGGAAACGGAGTATAAGAACTTGTATGCTCCTTGAATTCCTCAGAGATTCTGATTTGAAAGGAAATGGATATTAACAAAAGTGGCCCCTCAGAAATAAAAAGGTGCTCTTTTTCTTGCCTTCACGCCTCGTCCTCGCCCACCCCTCTCTCTCCTTCCTCCCTGTCAGTCTGAGGCTTTGGTCCCAGAAGGATGTCGACAAGCCACTGACCTGCCCTCTCTCTCCCCCTCCCTCCCTCCCTCCCCCCTTTTCCCCTCTTTCTCCCTCCACCTCTCTCTCCCTTCTCATCCCTCCATTTCCCCGAGCCGTGGTGCGGCATTCCGATCGGAGCTGATGGATCTGCGATGGTGCATGCATTCCCACTCCAGAATACCAAGCAGTAGAGAGAGGAGAGCTGTGTCAAAGAAAAAAGATGACATGTGGGACTCGGAGACAAGGTTGGATCGATCGGAGCCGGCCTAGTGGGGGCGGAGGGTTAGAGAGAGGGGAAGGTGTGAGGGAGGAGGAAGAACTGGACATGTACTTTGAAAAGCCGAAGTGTATAAAGCATCAAAGCGTCTGCACACATTTCCATAGTGAGAAGCATTGTCTTCATCTCCTCTAAAGCAGGAGCAGCCAAGTCCTAGTCGAGGGGATTACAGGGAGGCTTGTCCAAACACCGTCCGGAACAACTGAGAGAAATTCAGATTCATCGGAAGCACACAAGCAGCCTTAATGTGGCCAGGCCAGCTGGTTCACTCAGAGACGGGGTCGAGGGCCACGAGAAGATAAGCTACATGTAAAGATCAACCGTGATGACACGTTGTAAAGTGTAACGCAAAATGATCGGAGGTCGGACCGGCTGGAATTTACAAAAATAACGCCATTTTTTTTTAACCATTTACCTGAATTAATCAAATGATAAATAATTAACTGTAGTTGAACACTAACTCAACAAAAAGTGTAACTACTGTGGAAGCGGTGCAAAACTTCTCTTGGACTTTTAAGACGGCCGCTTACTCCACCTCGTTATTTTCCCGTCTACTGTCAAGTCAAGTTTTTTATAGCTCCAGGCATTGAGATGACAGCACCTGGGCCACATCAGTCAAGCTTCATTCTGCACTGCCAAACAAATACTGTATGCTGAAAACTAATGCAACCTTCTCGATGGAAATCACTGTAAAGTGTGAGCTCCGCTGATTCGCCCAGAGTGTTTCCATGAGTCTGAGAAGTAGTGACGGTCTGTGGATTGTGTCAATTGTGGAGAGGGAACAAAAGCTAAAAATTCAATTTGTACAATTTGATCACATCCAAATTACGTGCTCGGTTACATCCCTGATTGATGGTCAATGTGATTGTTTTCTTTACCGAACCAATTGTTCAATGCAGTGAACTATCATCTCTCCCTATCTATTCTACATCATCTAATTGAATTTAATTACCTTTTGTATATTTCTATTAGTGTACAGTTATTTAGAGATGATCAAGCTAGTTCAACAGGTTTGGTGTGCCAAGGTTAAGCAGGAGATGATACAACCTTGTGTTTTCTTTATAGTGGTTGTTCGCCTGCTGCTAGGAATTTCATTTTTCTTTTAATATATTTAGTTATCACTCTATAACTTGCCTGTTCAGGGTTTGCTGTGGCACCAGCTGTCTCACTAGTTGCTTGTTCTCTTATTACAGTAAATTCATTGTGCTCCTTTGGGTGACGAGCCTGAAGATGCTTTATTAGGTTTGACATGTTAAAAAACACCTGATCATTTGCATACAGTGGAGGCAACATACTGTAATCAACTGTAAACAACTACTACCAAAAAATTATTTATTATTATGAGAAAGATATCAAGGAATTATAGTTACAAAGATGATAAATATTATAAGCATGTCCAATGAAAAGTGTCCATAACCAAGTCTGTGTAACCAAGACAATTCGTTCTGGTTGGTAGTAAAAATGTATGTTCTTGTTCATGATGCTAACATAACTAATCAGTGCTTGAAAAGCATTCACAAAGAATACAGTATACAGGGTATAATCAGTGTCAACAGACAATGATGACCGTAACACATTCATGGTTTCAATACAGCAACAAAGAATGAGGAAATCCTAGTGAAGCTGTTTGCTTTTCAGGCTTTCAGTGTGTGTGTGTATGTGTGTGTGTGTGTGTCTGTATGTGTCAACCAACACTGTATATTTTCAAATGTTACCAATCAATGCTTTGAGCGCGGTGACGTCTCAGAATTATCTGCATAAGATACCACGAGGACTAAGTTTTGAAATATGTTTGTTTTATGGTATTAAATGACCCTTTTAGCCCTTTTATGAATTATTTATATGAACATTTTACACCGCTCTCCTTTCACCTCATGCCTTTAACTTGAGCTGATTACAGCAGATGCTTTGTCACGTCTTAAAAGCTGAACATGGTATGGACATCTTTTTTTTCGTCAAAGCTGCATTACTTGGTTACCATAAAAATATAAGTGGAATTCACCCGGCTAAGTAAACTATCTGAGTCATGAGAATCAATGCAACAATTCAACATTAGGCTGTGTTTTCCAACAATTTTGATGCTGAAGAAAGCTAATAATTGAAACATGAACATTTTTATTAATGTTGTCAAAATGCTATGATTTTGCTGCTTTGCAACGACTCATATTAACAAACACAAAAAACAAAGCTAGATAGATTGTCTTACTGGTGAGCTGTCCGATCTATTTCAGTTCATATTACAAACACTTTAAACGCTATTTCGGGTAAATTTCCCTTCACAAGGAATAAGGAATGCAAATTACATCTGAGTAATGTATCATCAAGATTAAAGAAGAGAAAACATTTGAACATTCTGCAAAGAGCAAACCTGCACCAAATATTCACATCTGGCTCATTATCAAAGAAAACAGCCATACATGCCACCATCTCAGCGCACATAACTGTGTTAATATTACTCTCATGGCCATTGAGATGGTGACACTCACCACAACCCATCCCCCTGAGACCTGACGCCCATCTGCAGGCTCCAAACCTGGACCCTGCGTCCAGTTACAAAAGGAGGATCCTCTGTGTTTGAAGACACACCAAGCTCTATTTGAAGCTCTGAAGGGAGCAACTTGAGTCCAGGGTGAGAGTCCTGAGGAGCACGTGAGAAGCGAGCAGCAGAAGAGCAGTGTCGGAGTGGAAGAGTGAATGTTGTGGCGAGGATCAAAGTCACACCCGGCTGGGGCCCTTCAGCTCAGTCTACCAGAGGCAGTGTGTGAGCGTGTGTTTGATCTGGTGTCACTATGTGTGTGTTTGATCTGATTCATAACCCTGCTACTGCTGGCTAACTTCACACACAGTTGCACAAATGCATCCACAGGCAGGGCAGACACAGACGCAGTCACACGAGCACAAACACAAACACACGTCCACGCACAAATATAGCTTTGATAGTGACTCACTCGTACTGTGTAACCCTCCGATTCATTCACCCTTTGAGTCATAAGAGAATCGGGCTCGTACAATAGTAAGGCTGATTTGAAAAATTAGACACACTTCAGAGAGAGAGATTAAGAGGACACGTCACCGTAAATATTAATAGTGTTTCATTTAATCGCATCAGCAGGAAATTGTGTCTTTATGCTCTCCCGCTAAGCTCTGAGGAAGCAACGTTTTGTGTTTGGATTATCGCCCTGGCAAAAAAAAAAAAAAAAAAAAGGAGATTCATCTGAACTTTATGAAGGCGACATGAAACAAAGCTATTCAAAACATTCAGGAAAGCGAAATATATGTCACTTATGACCCTTGGTAAACCTTTCCACTCCCTTGCTTGCCTCGCAGGAGAAAAGGTAGACAGCAGAAGGTGCAGGAAGAGAGACAGAACTGCAATTAAGGTTACGTATTGAGACAGATTCATTAAGTGAATTTCATTATTTGCTTAATGTCCTGAAGAGCGAGGTGATTGCCCAATTATGTTAATCAGAGTTATGTAGCGAGGAGGAGAATAAATCCGATATAGCAAACTAAATTTATCAAATATAAACACATGAATGGAGGGAGGCCTTGTCATACTCAAACCTCCTCATACCTTTCTCTACTCCGTCCTCTGTCTCTTGCTCAAACACACACACACACACACACATATACATGCTCACAGACACTTGTTGTGTGTGTGTATGTTTGTGTGTGGAAGCCAGATGCCAGTGTGATTTAAGCCGTGCAGGACTTAGCGATGCAGCCCCATCCCCGTCACCTTGCTCAGCTCATTACATAGAGTGGTCTCTAAAAAATGGTCACACACCTACACACCCTCACATACATACACATGCACTCACCCTCTACTTCTCTTTCCCTGCTTTCTCCACCTCATTTGCAAATTGTTCATCTTTGACCTACATTTTTGATCACAGTATGTCAGCCAAACTGCACGCACAGTCTCTCTCTCACACACTTAAGAGTACGGGTCATGTGGGGTTTTAACTCTCCAGTAGGGCCCGTACACGTCAGCTGTCTGGAACCCCTAAAAGAGAAAAGGGGAATTGTAGAAATGCAAAAGTGAAAGGAAGAGGAGGAGACATGAATAAACAGGAAAGGCCCTCTGTGAGTTCCCCACAACGCCACTCTGAGGCTTCAATCTGTTATCTCCAGGAACATCTTCCTACTTTTGAGTCAGACCACCCGGTGGTGCACTTTGGTCGACCAGTTCTGTGTTTCTGCCCTCATATGCCTCTCCGTATTTGCACTGTTCATTCATCCACTTTCCCTCCTTGCTGCCATAAAATCTGCTCTGCTTTCCTCTTTTCTTTTCCATCTCATTTCCATCATCTTTTTGTTTCTCCCTCGTTTTTTTTTTCGTACAATTCCATTAGTATCCCGCCCTCCCTTACTCCGTCTCTTTCCGTTTCTCATAACACTAAGTGGTAGAGGCACTCTAAATGTGTGAGAGTGAATACAGACCCAGGTGTTGGAAAAAGAAGAGAGACAAAAGACAACAGAGCACAGGCCTTATTATTTAAACAGACTCTGGATAGCACAGGCTTAAGAATAGCAGTAGTAAGCCAAATCTGGTTAGCCTGACCGCATGATCTGTGGAAATTGTGGTTCAGGGTGAGAGCGTTGACACACATAGAAACACAGTCGCTGACAGTCTGGCACATAGACATAGAGACAGAGTGCCAGCCAGACAGACAGTTTGCAAAGGAGGCTGCCTCAGTATCCCGTTCTCACTTTCTCTCTCTCCCAATTCCTGTTGTTATTCACCAGGACAGAAGCTCCATCCCTCTGTTTTCTGGCCAAAACAGAGATTATGAATCAGCAGTACGAGGAAGGGAAAAGGAGACGAAATAGAGACCGAATTAGCAGAGGAGTTCAAGCAGCCAGGAAGAGGTGATGGGGAAAGAAAGTGGCGGGTAAAAATGAGAACATTCTAAAGTGACAGATGCAAATTAACAAGAGTGGAAGATTAAAGGAAAGACAGAAGAAAAGCAGTGGAAACAATAATGATTTGGGGAAAAGGCTGAAAGGAATTTTTGGTCAACAGACAGAGCACCGGAGAGAAATGGGAGACTATTTACGAATCGGAGAGTAATTTACTCCGTAATCAGCTCAGCACTGAAATAACGCAAAGGTCCTCCTCCTCCCCCGTTGTTCCTCTCTCTCACCCTTTCGTTCTTTTTCTCTCAGCAGTCTGACAGCTTTCCCAGACAGCCAAATGTTCTTGGCCTGACCAACATAGAGGAGTCAAGACAAGTGTGGGGAATGTTTACAAAATCCAATCATCAGAGGCATCCATACTTGGTCTCTACTGTTGTCTTTTCACAGTGCGGCTCAGGTATTAGCAGAGGGCCTGTACTTTTACAGATGGTGGCAGTTTGCTGCAGAGGGCCAGAGGCTGTATAACGTATAGCTGATATATTGTTGGATCAAACTTACTCCAACCCCAGAGGAAGGTTCAGAGAGGCTGGTGTTGTGTTACGTTTACAGCAACCCCAACAATGCCAAAGTGCCATTAAGTAAAGCTCAGAACTCCAAACAGACCCTGGGGCAGTGCACCGAAGGCACTCTCTGAGGAGATGTTTGTTTAAGCCTTGGAAATCCTAATTTTATCTTGTGTAAATTGGGAAATATAAGTGGATTTTCATAATATACGTAGTGAAAGATTCAGGAGCCTAACAAAATGAGACCTGCATAATAACCTTAACCTGATATGTTATGTACAAGTCTAAAAGAAAAAGCCATGCAAACATGTCCGAACAACGATGTACGATTGCCCACATGCAGCCATGTCGTGTACCTCAATCTTGCTGAATGCTTTTTTTTTTTCCAGAATTCTGGTCACCAGGAGGCTTTTACTTTGAAGGAGATGCAGTTTTGTTTTGTTCTGAAGCCTGGATGGTAACTTACATAATAACAATGTTCATACAGTATTAGTACATTGATCATGAACATCAACAAACAGAAGAAATCTTAACTCAAGGTCCACTTAGTAGCTTTTTCCTGAACTTTTTATTAAATCATGGAATGCATATCAATTTTCTGCTCACGTAATTTGTAATATGGTATTAGATTGTAACCGTTAGTTGATGTCCACGTAGAATGATCTATATTAGTTAGATAATATTAACCCTGATAACAAGTCAGGTAAAGCAATATTTTAGTGGTTTTAGGGGAATGTACTGGTGCAGCAACAAGTCTGGGTCAAATTCACTAATACAAATAATATAAACATAATATAAAAAGCTATCAAAATGTTCCTTAATTGAGCCGAGCAACAAAATACAAGACATCTTCATAATGTTTATAGATTATGACTTAAGCTGGAACTGTGGAAATATGTCAGAAAAATAAAAGGTATTCGATTTATTGTGAAGCAAAACTAGTTTGTGAGTGACAAATATGACATTTTAATCATCTAGAGGTTAATCTTTTCAGCTCTTCAGCCTTTGTGTGGTCCGTGCCCTCGCTGTGCTCATGCCAGCATACTAACACACCCTTTTACACACACACACACACACACACACACACGTAAAGAGCACCAGCCAAGCGCCCATCAATCCCTCTTACCGGCCTAGCCCAGCCATCGATCAGTGTGTGTGTGTATTTTAGTGCGTTCACATTTGTGTGTGTGGTCTTCCGGATTGATAAATGACTCCGATTAGTGGCGACTGACCGCTCTATGATTGCAATCTAAGTGCAGCGGAACAGCTGTTCTTAGAGCAGTGTTGTCTAGAGCCGTCTGTGATTAATACAACAGCACTTTAATGAATTACAAACCAACCACAGGCCTGGGATCTGCTGGCCAGTCATTATTACATCTCTCCACCTGTACATTTTGAGGAAGTCAGTGGAAAAAAACATGACATTTTGAGGTAATTTGGGTTTTGTACAAACATTTCCAAATGAAGAATCTGCTGTCATTCGTGTTTAGAAACAACAAACTGAAACAGCGAGAATATTCTGGTGTTTTCAGATCTCTCCATATTCAGTCTATTTCAAATGTTTGGATAAGCTGTCAGTTTGGATTGTTGGAATGTGGATAAATTATGTTTGTCTGTATGAACAAGACTCTGCGCTAAAACACAATAAACCTGCTTTTTTTTTTCCTTCTCACTTTCAAGAAATCCCTCTATCTCTCACTTGTTGTCGCTCCTCTTCTGCCTCACTCTTCCCCCCGCCCTCCTGACCCTCAGTCCTGCCGACCCCTCCCTGATGTTGAACACACACACACACACACGCACACACACACACACACACACACACACACACACAGCGAGATCCACACCCATCCTTATCTCTACTCTATCTCTATATCTCCACATCTATTGGGTATACCTGTAACCTAGCAACAGAGCAGAGTGAAGACCCTCCCCTACCTGCTCACTGCTCTGACTGCTGGACCCGACAGCCAATCAAATTGTGTCAGGGCGCCAACAGCAGGAGATGCACCCTGCTCTCCACCCTTTTGACCCCACATGCGGGCAGAGAAACGAGTATGCACATGGCCATATAAGGCATGGTTGTGCTCGCTTACACACACACACACACACAGACACACACACACACACACACACACACACACACACACACAGTCTCTTGAGGCCACCAGGAGAGATCACAGGATTGGGCTGACTTGCCTGTTGATTTCATAACAACCAATGCTTCATTAGCAGAGCGAGGAACGCTACCTGTGGAAGCACGTTACACATGTGTGAGTATGTAGCGGAGTGTAACTTCTGATGAAAGAAATGCAAAACTAAGCTTCGATGATGAGATATATTTAAAATGCACAGTGCAGCGCCAGGTGAGATGTATTTTATATTGGAACAAGCTGTCCCTTTGAGGCCAGTTCACTCTGTTCTGTCGGGCCATAAGTCTTCTCTGTTGGAGATCTACAGACATCACGGTTTAATCACATACGTCCTCTGCGCTGTCTGTGTCTTTGACCACTGCTGACTCCTTCTCGATTTATTTCTCTCTGCGTGTGGTGATGAATGAAACATGTGTTGGTAAAAGTGTGGGACTCGTGGCTCCCTGCGTCTGGGTCTGTCTATAGGCACCGGTGTTTCCATGTGCCCACGTAGCATCAAAGACCTGTTGTGTTCAAAGCCCCTCTTTCTCCCCTCATCTCTTCTTTATGTCCATGCTCTACACCAAGTGACATTCTCATTCTTCCTCCTGGTAGAACAGACATACAATGCATCTCCTCCTTTATCACTTTTTATACTTAGAAACATTACACATTTGGCTAAAACCAGTGGATTTAAACTATATTCTTAACAACTGCCACAAAGACATTCAGAACCAAATTTCTCAAAATTCCTATCGACCAGAAATTCTTCTTTTAAGGACTCTGTCCTGCACATGGCTTCGTGATTCGGCACATTACAAGGATTCCAAGTGATCTGTGTAAAGCGCCAGCTATTAAAAATGATTCTAAACCAAGAATCTTACTTAAAAACTGAAGAAATTGCCAACTTCATTTCTTTACTTTAGTTGTCACAAACAAGAAGCCATCATGATACCTGCAAAGAAAGGGATTACATCCAGAGGTTTTCTGAATTATGTTTAAGTCCTGCATCTAGAGACATTCAAAAGATTCTGAGATGAACTGACCAACATAGAAACAATAGATGTTTTGAATGCCATTTAAAAGCCATATTTCCAAAGTTTTTGGATAACGTAACAGAAGTGAGCACTCTCTGCAGATTAAAACAAATTAGAGGTAGTGCACAAGCAAATGTTAAGTGCTTTCATTTCTCTAAACTCAACGTACACATTTCGGTCCAGGACACACCTCAAATTGTATCTAATATGTTGAAAAAGCTCATATAATACTCATATTTCGGCTATTACTTAAATGTTTGATTGATTGTAACGTGTAGCTCTGAACTACATTTCCAGTTATTTTCCTATGAGTCTGAACGCAGTCTCAGATGCTCAGACTGGGCACTTCTGGCTTAAGCCAAAAGGTGACCACACCTTCGCTGACAGAGCTCAGAGTGTGGAACGACCTGCCTGACATGTTGCGACTCACTGAAGCTTACTTCCTTTAGTTATTTGCTTTTCCTTCTTATCCTTCAGTTTTCGCTGAAATGTTGCTTTTTGTCGTCTCGTTCTCTGTTGTAAAGCACTTCGTAAACTCCGCGTCAGTGATGAGTGATATACATTTGTATTGCACATTTTTATTTTATTTTGTATATTTTATAGATGCATATGTGTGGCATGACAGATCTTCTCCTTAACCTATCCCTCTTTTATCCCCCTCCATCTTTTTCTCTTAGTGTGTCTCCTCCTTGCCTCCTGCTTCTTTTATTTTCACATTCCTCCCCTTTTTCACTGGAATCTGTCAAAACACTGTGGAAGTGGATATGCAGGCAGGCATTGTGTGAGGGAGAGAGTCCCTGATCTATCTTTGAATTGTAAGAGCTCCCTCTCTCGTGCTGTCGACGGCTCTGGTTGCACTGCTTCTGAAGGGAGCGATCAAAGCGGGGAAATTGTGAGAATTAATCAGACTCTTGTTGGATAGATGGAGAGGGAGAGGGGAGACTGAAGGAAGAAGAGACAGAGAAAAGGGAGAGACATCCTCATCCTCACAATTCTACACATCTGTTACTACAAACATCCCTTTCACGTGCGCCATGACTTCATCTGCACACACAGAAATACAATCCACTTACTGCTACAGGAAAATCACCAGCATTAAAGTGTTATCAGAGCTGCAAAGGCTGAGGTCTTTTATCTTTTTACTAAAAGGTATCCGTGTTTCCAACAGAAAAAGACAACGAAGGCCTCCGACTAGTATTCCAAGAATTCCAGGTATGAAACCCAGTGCGGCTCTGTATGAATCCCTCCAAGTGTGTACGTGCGCATGTGCCGCGTTGGTTAGTGTGCACCCCAGACATTAAACTAAAACATTTCAGTCCGCGGATATTGACTGGATAACATTTTGGTTTGCCAGCATATTACAGCTTTTGATAGTTGTGACACTTGCTAACAAGATAATCCTCACAATACGCTATAGTTGTATAATAGTTGTAATAATGCTGGAGAAATTACTGTAATATTCCTGCAGTATTTCAATGGAGCTCTTATCCATTACCCATCTAATAGTATTACTGTAGTAGGATTGCAAAAGTTCATACGATATTTAATTTATAGATCGGCCTTATGTAGAAATAACTAATATTCCTATGGTACTGTAGACATTTTGTATTTGAAGTACTTTACATTACATTATTTCCTCTCTCAAATTATTTCTACAAATACTCTTTTCATCCTGTTTCACTTTACCTTTATGTTATGTTATTACTTATACGGGCAGAAGCTACAGCCTATACACCCACAGTTTAAATATGTATACAATTGATGCTCTAATGTTCCAGAAGTTTCATAATTAAACTTTTTTGCATTTCTATGAAACAAATGTTGCTGTGCCTTAAGCATTAAACTGGATCTTTATCATATTAACAACAAGAGCTGGTAATTCCTCAAATCATTGTATTTATAAAAACAACATTTAACCCGAAAGTCTGTTTAAATTGTGTATGCACAATATATACTTAACTTCCTGTTACATAAAGGCAAAAGGAGAATCCTAACACAAGCATGTCAGCGCTTCTTCTGAAAAACTATGACAACTCTCTCCATGTAAGTGCAAAGTCGAAAGCGCGCCAACTATATATACTTGAGTGGTTGCAGGCGGCTGGTGTGTGTAGCATATTGGAGCCTTTAAGGGCAAACAATGGGAACATCGGTGAACTGAGGCCACAAGGGCCACAGAGCCTCTTCCACCAAGGTAATTCTCTATTCCTGCCTTACTCTAGCTTTCATTCTTATTGCAGAGATACGACACATAATAGAGCTCATAGACACAAGAGAGTGCAAGAAGAAATACCTTTTATGGGCAAAGTGTGCACCTTTTTACTGTGTGTGTCTGTGCATGCAGTATAACTTGTAGTAAGCATGATCCTGGCTGCCTGTATGTGTACTGCAACCAGTCTACATAATGTGTGTGTGAAGGGAAGACCAGGTCAGTTGTGGAAAAACTATAAAACAGAAGGTTGGATTATACAGAGAATAACACCACATCATTTAGATTTATGTTCACACATCTGGCACAAAACCATAGAGGAACTGACCGTTCACTGAGCCCCACCACCCTTAGTTACAGTTGCTACGCCTGTCAAGCTTTCCATTCTCGCATGGCACACAGCAGTTTCACAACTGCGGCAGATTTACTGCGTGAAATTCTTAGTATGTTATGACACAATGGTTTTTTGATTTCAGACAGCGACAGGCAAACACAGGCCGGCAACCGTCAATTTAGCGGGACAGAGCTGCTAACGTTGCCCTGAAATGTAAGTCTTGCCTACAATGTGGCAATGAATGGTGCAAAAGACTTCTCCTTGAGTGATCAGTACATACACAAGTAATGTGTAAAAAAAAAAGAAAAGAAAAAGGTCTATATTAGACCGAATTTTTTTAAAGTGACCAAACATATGAACACTTTAGGCCATAATCACGCATTATGCAGTGCCAGACAGCAGTAGTGGTGGACTCCGTTTCTCAAATTAATGTTTTTTTTTAATAACGAAATCACAATTATGAGTCCCTATTTCTTTACTCAGAAGGTACTTTTGTGCTGATCAAAACCAGATTTTTTTTTTATCACATAAAAACATGAGTAAGGGAAAATGAATAACAGTGACATTTTGAGGCCGGTCAGGTGCGAAAGAAACATGTTGGCCTACACTGGGATTTGCGCGTAAGTCAACGACAATAGGGTTTTCAAGGAAATACCTGCACAGCAATGAACTATAAAACTTTTAATAAAAAGTCAAGTTTTTTCTGTGAAATCTAAGTCACATCACTACTCTGATGTTTTCGATGCAGCCCGAGATATCATTTTTCATGAAATTCCGTGTGGAGATTTCAAGGCATTTCCGTCTGACGTGTGAGCGCAACCACCAGAGGGCGACACTGTGACGCTCCAGGCCCGTAGGAACTCAGTGGGCAGCGAGGTCTGCGAGGTCTGTCTGGTGGGCAGAACAGAGAGAGGAAGACAGAGACGGGGGGAAGAGGCAGAATGTGTGTGGGAGAGAAAAAACACTAAACAGAAGGTGAGGCGAGACAACTGAGTGGGGGGCCATGAGACTGAGATGTACTCAGAAGGAGTGTGTGTGTGTGTGTGTGTGTGTGTGTGTGTTCATGAGGCTTATGTATGAGATCTTGCATAAGCGCAGGTGTCAGCAGGTGCATGCAAGCACTAATACAAAGTGGTGCATTGGCATCTGTGTGTGTGTGCGTATGTATGTGTGTGTTTTTGTGCCTAAGGACAATACTGCTCCCTCATTACCCAACTGTTTCCTCCAGTCCAGCACTAATGAGGAGCCTCACCGTCACCGTGGTAATCAAGGTCAAGCCTAGGCCAACGCACAGAAGCAGGCACACAAACCTTCACACACTTTGCAGAATTACAGTGTGCGCGTGTGTGCGCACAGCTCAAATAAGCGACACATTTACATTCAGTAGCCTCACTTTATATGGATTAACGTCAAAAAAAAAAAGCAAGAGGCAAATGGGTGGAGTTCTGTAGGATCCCACATGATCCAAACAATTTCATAGGAAGGATGTGGGTGTGATGTTATGTCCCTCCAGTCTCCTCCTCCTCCTCCTCTTTTTGCAAGATGAAGACAGAGAGACAGAAAGAGCACGAGGGAGAGGATGCATGCATGAAGACAGGTAGAGTCAGGTGGAAAAAGAGGGAGAGACAAAGAAGCATACGGATGAGAGAGAAAAGAAGGGGAGGAAGAGTAAGGCAGGGTGTGATATACAGGGGAACAAGGCTGCGAGGAGGGAGGGAGGCGAGGAGAAAGAGAGGGAGGAGTAATTAAATGAAAAGAGCAAGACTTAGCTCTTTAGTCTCATCCCTCAAGACTGGCCTGACACTGCTACATCTAGCTAATGTCATAGCAACAGGGAGAAGGAAAGTCTAATGGGTGCGGCACAGGAGAGAGGAGGAAAAGAGCAGGTGGAGGCGAGAAAGAGGAGGTAAGGGAGGAAGAAACTGAGTGAGGGAGGAAAGGATGACGGAAAGGAAGGAAGGTAGGGACAGAAGACGGGGTGAAACGGAGAAAGAGATGAACACTGCAGAGTCAAGGACAGAGACATCAGGCTACGAGTTATGTGAATGATATAAACATGGAGGAAAGGGAATGAAACGGGAGGGGGCTGGCAAAGAGCCAGAGGAATAAAGGCCATACCTTCCTCTTCCCCTTCTCCTCCTCCATTTCTTCTGTTGTGCAGCTGTACCTGTGTTTACCATTGTTCCTATATCCAATTATCCCCTCTGAATAATTCACCAGAGTATCAATAATTCAGCTTTAATTAGCTAAGACGCACCAGGCAGACCCGGACTTCACTTTAACAAAGACAGGACAATCGTCAAACAGAACCGCACACACGCAGTGGGAGACATTTTGTTTGGGGTGGCCTGAAAAGGGAATGGCACATATGAAAATATGAGCTAGAGATGCTGTTAAAACTAATACAGGACAACATCTTGAGGGGACTTAAGTGGGATGTTGAGATAAAGTTGACGACACTGTCTAAAAGTTATCTTGTTACCAGGATACCATGCTTGGACTGCATATAGAGGGGGGATGCACTTCCCAAAATATGGCACTGCTAAAATATTTTCCTCTCATAGCACCTGTAGTGCTGTTGATCTAGATCGCACATCTGCCTTCTCCTGAATATAATGGAACTACATGGCGCTCGGCTTGTAGTGCTCAAAGCGAGAAAAGAATACATTTAAAAAAACTCAAAAGCAACGTCTCTTTCCATAAATCATGACCGGGTTAAGATAATCCACAGACCTTGAGCAGAGCGAGACGTAAACATTAATGCGTTTCCAATTTAAGGAATGACTCCATGCTAAAGCTCACACTGTATTTAAGCCTGTTTCCAAACATGTCATTTTTTTGACAGATAGACATATTTATGTAATGTATATGTTATGTATGTAAGTTTCCTCATTAGCACGATGTGACTGCAATCAGGTGGATTTCACTTCTAACCACATCTCCAGAGGTGTGGCTCTTCACAGCAATTGTTTAGCAGCAACACATTGACATCGACATGCGTCACAAAGCAAATCACTATCGACTTCTTTGAGCTTCTTGACATGAAAGTCTGATGGTCATTCGCACCCGGCAAAGAGAAGAAGAGAAGACGAGGGAAGGCGGGCGGAGCTGACAGCTTCATATCTCTCTCTCAGTCACCACCACCTCTCCATCTCCTCCATGTTTTCCTAGTCTTTTTTATTTCAGCATGAATCTTTGGCAGGTTAAGCGCAGAACTGGGACTCTTAAAGAAGCCTGTTTTATCCATCAGCTCCCTCGATATTTTCCAGACACACACACACACACACACACACACACACACACACACACACACACA
>CALSCE010009297.1:7887273-7897853 GCA_943593645.1 Bovichtus variegatus | reverse complement strand
CACACACACACACACACACACACACACACACACACACACACACACACGCACTCACACAGACACACACATGACTCATACGCAGACATCCCCTGAACAGCATCTATGTGGTAGAGACAGATTAGCAACAAGAACCAAAGCCATCGTCTGTGGATTGTTTATGTCTCTGTCTCTGTGTGTGTGTGTGTGTGTGTGTGTGTGTGTGTGTGTGCGTGCGTGTGCGTGTGCGTGTGTGTTTCAGCCCAAATAGAGTGTACACCAATAAGATCTGCCTCTGGATCGATTGGACTCAGACTGTGCCTCAGTTGACAGGCCGGACCTGTTGTTCTCTTGATTGATCCATCCTCTGTGTTGTGGGAGAGTGTGAGTGTGTGTGTGTGTGTGTGTGTGTGTGTGGGTGGGTGTGTAAAGCACAGAAAAGAAAGGTTTTTATAAGATGATTTAAAAAGGTGTGTGCGTATTTTGATAGTTTTTTTGCTTACCCTTTGCAAGCATCCTGTTTAAAACCTATAAAAACAATTATTTGTTAAATACTTATTTGTTTCCCTCTGAAGACACTCTGCTTATTGTCAAAATCATCACAAGATGCTTTATCAGTTTCATCAACACTGTACAACTACAACAACTAGGGCGGGATATCTTTTGGAAAGATTTGATACTGTGCCGTTACCTATGTTTCGGTACCGATACTAAAACGATACCTTCCTCGCGCCCTTTTTCATTTCAAAAAGAAGCAAATCTTCTCAAGCGTTAAACGTCATCTAAACAAAGCAGATACGCTAAAACTTTGCTCAAATAAAAGAGCCTTAAGTGTATATAATAATTTCAATTTCAATCAGTCCAAAAAACAATACTGACTTTATAACCAGCCGTGTTGTGGTCAGCTTTCTGGAGGAGACCTTTAGTTCGGTTCATTTGCTCCACACCGAGGAAAAAACAATGCATTGTTGCCTTTTAGTTCTGGTCCAGTTTGTTGCTCACAGTGGCTAATTACAAACAAACCAAGGGGAAGACTGACAGGACTGACAGGTACTTAATTCTACATCAGTGCTACATGAACTCATGTGGGGAAATCAAAATCCCGGTGACTGACTGCAAGTCATGCAGCACTTCACTGAACCTTGTGCGTTTATTTATCTCCTCCGGTCACGAAGAGTCATGGTTACCAAATGATTTTCATGAATATATGTGTTGCTGATACAGATTATTAGATCCCTTCCATGAGAGTTCACGGCCAGAACATGTTTGTGTACTCTGGTTTAAACCAGAGTTCAAACCAGCCCAAGCAAATCGAAACTAAACATGCAAATACACCAGAGCCTCTCACAATTAATTATTTTTCGTAATCTGGATAAACATCACACAACAGCTGATTTCTCCATGGTTAACAATTTATTTATAGGAAGTCTTTTAACATGCACAACGCACAGGGAACAGAGCACAAGGAAAGTTGTGAGAAACAAAAGAGGGAGAGGATAAAGCTGAGAAGCAGAAGTAGCAGGTTAGCACTAATGGTCAATGACATGTTAGCGCTGTAGCTAGGCTTAGCACAGGCGCCTGAACTGCTGAAATATTTACACGCCGTACAGAGAGAGAGAGAGAGAGAGAGAGAGAGAAAGCTGGGCCACTTTTCTACCTCTTCACCGCACTGAGGTAGCAGCTCATGCAGTCAAATGGACAGCACCACATGAATAATGTGCATATGGGACTTTTTGTTTTACTTATTCATTTTTGCCCCGGCATGTTGGACCTTCGCTTCAGTTTGTTTACAGGCAAAAGTTTAAAGATGAGGAAGTGCAGAGACAAACTTATGTGTCCCCGTTTGCTTTTTGTCGTCTCATAAAACCATATTTCTTTCTCTAGCTTGTGCTCTTTCACCCACAACAGTTTTATTTAAGGTTTTGGTCCAATTCTTTCCATGCTGGATGTGCTTTTGGTCTAGTCCCTTTCACAACTTGTTCTTTGCATCTCTCTTTGTACTCTTTCCTTCCGTATCTACCTACAGTATGAGATGAAATGGACTCTCCTCATATGTGATGGGGGGTGTTAAAGACAGAGACTGACAGGCCCCAATCAATTTCGATTTCAACACTTTCATGCGAGCCTGCCCCTGCTATACTTAGTTTTTGAGATCATGTTTACCATGTGTGAGTGCATGCTTGGTTTCCCTGTGCATGTGCCTGAGCCTGTGTGGGTGTGTGAAAGTGAACCATGCAAACTCCTCAGTGTGTTTTCCGAGCGCTTGTCAGCTTCAAAGAAGGGGGTCAAACCAACAGGCACCTGACACAAGCTAACTTCACTTACCGCTGCCATGACAACAGAAAACAAACAGAAAATGAAAACACACTGTATTTTCATAATGACAGCTCAGTGCCTCTCTCCGACTGGACAGATGACTGGAGCGAAGGATGTGAGAAGAGAGACTGAGATCTGTCACTTGAGTTCTTCCTTCCATGTGAAAACTTTCGATCTCTCTCTGTAGTGCTGTTTTGGTTTTCACCTTCAACTGCAAATTATTGAACTCCTTCACCCTCTCATTTTCCCTCTCGTTCTCGCTGGGAGCCCGAGGTGGACGTGCTTGAAAGCAACGTTCCTCCTGAGCAAGCCTGACAGTTCCAGCTTAATATTTAACCACTGGACAGGCATGCACACGTGTACACGTGTACACGTGCACACCTACGCACGACAATGCTGCAATGTGCACGTGGAGAAGGACAGAAATGCATTAACGCACGGACACAGGCAAATCAAACCCCATCGAAAAATGCATAATGTAAAGTTTTATGGTGACAGCAATAACAAAGTGAGGCAGCCGTCCCTCCGGGAGAAGTTATTGCGTCTTCCATACGTGAACCCACAGGCTCTAACATGGTGGTTGCTGACGGCACTGCTGCTAATGACAAGTTATGATTTCAGGCGAAGCTGCATGAGGTTGTCCATTATCTTTCTTCCCTACTGGCCTCTTTCTCTTATTCCCTCCCACTCTCCCCCTCTCGTGTTCTTTCTTTCACTTTTCTTTTTAATTACCTGATGTCTCCTCTTCTGGCCCAGACGCCAATAGAGATGTGAGCGGTACCGTCTGCACTGAACTGTCTGTGTACATCTGATCTCTGATCTTTCTCCAGTCTAACTGTGTGTATGAACTACTGTATGTGCGTGCGTTTCCCCAAGTGTGCCTATTACGTTTGTATTCAGACAAAAACTGTCTGTACTTTCTGTTTGTAAATATGATATTTTTTTAAGCATTCATACAAGCATGTCTCTATACAGTTTTGAAGCAAATTCTTCATATTTGCACCAGAACAAAAGAAAGGTTGATTTCAATTAAAGGTTTTTGGGATTAAATGAGCTAAGAAGAAATACAATAAGCAATACAAATCAACATGATCCTGTTGATATTTGTATAAAGATACAGACTGGCTGCAACTAACGATCATTTTCATAATCAGTCAGCTGATTATTTTGTAGATGTATCGGTCTAGGAATTAGTAAAAAGGAAAAGGCCATCACAATTTCCGAGAACACAAGTTGACATTAAAATAGCCTGTTTTGTTTGACCGACAGTGCAAAAACAAAATATTCTCAGTTTAAAACCAAAAGATATTCAAATTGTAGAGTAATTGTACCGTTAATCTTTTTTGCCTAAGAAATTACTGAAAACGATTTTATCTAAATTGTGGTCAACTGTGTGTGTGCCATGTACTTTCCCTTTCTACGTGTCCATGCTTTTATGCCCTTTCCTGTTTCCTGTGACAGATCTAACTGGGATGTCCCTTCTCTCTCCTGATGCCAAGCTCGGGTTCCCCATCTGCGACATGTACGAGAACAGAGGCGGCTTGTTGCACTTCAAACGCAGCCGAGAGGCCTCTGGCACTCTTGGCACTGCAGCAGAGGCGACTGGATACTGAGACAGAAAGTTACCTGCCAATGGGGTCCTCTCTGTGTGTGTATAGTGTGCTAGTGTGTTTAGTGTGTGTGTGTTTGGCAGGGATTTAAAAGCCTTCAATCCTCGTGTCATTTCTGGCATGAAAAAGGCAACATGAGGAGGGTTTTACATTGTAGTTTGTGAAACGGATTAACTATGTTATTCATTTATCACATAAAATACACAACATATGTTGTTTATAGATTCTCAAATGTCAAAATAAGAGAACAATTTTAAGGCATCACAAAAGATTTATAAGTTTGCAAGCATAAGTTATTAACAAATCAAGGCTGTAGTCTGTAGATGGATAGGATGAAACATTTGTTTTGGTGAAATCAAGATACAAGCCCTCTCTTTTGTAAATGACCAGTGCTGCAACTACTTGTTATTTTCTCAATTCATTGATTGATCATTTATCTATAACCTGTAGTCAAAGTGTACTATAAAGACTAGTCAAAAATGTCTGTTTCCCAGAGTCAAAGGTGACACATTGAAATAGCTTTTTTTGCCCGATCAATTAAAAAAAACTAAAAACCTAGAGATTATAATAATATTTTAAAAAGCATCAAAACATTACATTAGAGAAGCTGAAATCACACGTTTGCTATTTTCGCTTGAGAAATAACTCAAAACAATTGTCAACAAAAAATTAATCGACTAATTGATAAATGGAATAATAATTTCAGCACAATAACTGACTGAAAGTCGTCCACTAGACCAGATAAGCTCGGCCTATTCAGAAACATATATCCCTGAGAACATGCCACATTTAGAGGGTTATCAACATCGGACCAAGTTTCAATAAGACAAATAAAATCCAGAGAATAGGAAATGATAAAATCAGATCTTGGGTTCGACAAGGGGCATTTGAAAATGGAAATATTAGCACAGTGAACAGACTCCGTGTTGACTGTGAGGAGGTTAGACACGATCCTCAACGGTCTGCAGGCTTTAAAACCAGATGTATCCGCCATCTTTTTTTGGGGCAAAATAGGAGAGGAAACTACTATAAAGAACTAAATGTACAATCACACAAGAGTTAAACTGCATGTGCAATGTTTAACCAAATCAACAGACTAACACATATATACACAAACTAAAAGTTATTCAAATGTACAACTAAGGTTATGTGATTTAAATGCTTTGAGGAATGAATGATGTTTGCACTGATCAAATTGGAGCGCTTCTGATTATCAGGATGCAAAATGAGAGAGACAGAATGAAAGATGGAGAGAGGTGAGAGAATAACGTCAGATTATTGATTAAGAATAGGATGGAAATGTGGCAAAAATACTTTTATTTACTCACCGTTTCTCAATGCAGAGATAATTATCTAATGGTGATTATGCAGCAACACAACTATGCTGCAGCTATGAACCACCCATATAGAGGTGTTTATATAACTGTCAGACTTTCTACCATGGTACCTTTGATTTTAACACCTCTGGGTGCATTAGGCCATTGTGGGCAATATTGAAAGCACTGTGAGCAGGACTGATTATGGTAAAAATGTTATGTTTATATAAGTTTTGCAACAATGTAATAAAGTATTTTCATTTATTATGTTGTTTATTTTGTCCAGTTTCTCAATTGATTTGCAAAAAAGTTTACAGTATTGTGATTTATATCGCAATGTAAAATGACGTGATAGAGGATACTGTGCGTATGACCCACTTCCTGGCATCAACTTACAGCAGAACCCAGCAGCATGTGTGCAACTAAACATTATCATTAGTGGCACTGGAGCGCCTGACATTCAGCGGGCCTTCTCTGCATGTGTGTGGTTAGCGGTATTTTTTTCCCCCAACCGCGTTCTGCGAAGACCCGCCCCTTACTCTGCCTCTCATTGGCTCTTCCCCTGTGTGTGTGTGTGTGTGTGTGTGTATGTGTGTGTGTATGTGTGAAACCGCGGCCTGTACTTCTCCTTGAGGAGTTTGTTCCGAATTTAAAAGGTTAGAAGGCTCTCCGCAACGTTTCCGCGCCAGGCAGTGCCAAACTAAAGCAGTGAGGAATCAGAATGGACAAGAAAGTTCATATTGAACGTAAATCGTGAGGCGTAGAATCAACCATTATAGGCTTAATTTAACTAGAGATACTGAGACAAACTGTTCTCCTCCAGGTCATCCCACCAACTAAGACACATTTTTACTTGATGCTCTGTGATGAATAGCTCACGTGTAGCAGGACATTTAGCTGTTAGCTTCTCCGAAGTAAGCGAATCCACTCAACAGCACAACCTTGACTACTCTGCTTCCGCTCTCACCAGCTGTGACAGTTTGTCAGCTCTCACTCTGATTGGCTGCTTGACCACAAAGAGACAGACCGTGAGCCATGCAACGTACATATGAATGACTCCTGATTCAAAAGGCATTTTATGAATCATAAGAAATCAGTTTAAAAAACGAACAGTTTCCATGTTGTTATTTTTATGTTCAGGGCATCAACTGTGTGCTCAATGGACATGAAAAGCACTGGATACTATATAACTTGGCTGTATGGTATCTTGTGTGGATACAAGAGGTGGGAGCGAACACAAACATTGCTTTGCTTAATTTCTGCTTAACCCTTTGCCTTGTGTGTATCAGCGACCAAGCACACACATGCAAACACACTGGAGGTCAAATTGTTTTTATGCCAGAAACCTTGTATAAGGCCACCCAGTGAATAGCAGCCATAACAGCTCTGCACAGCAGGCAAGACACTAGAGAGAAGGCCACAGCGCGCACAGCAAAGATGTCTGTCAGAGCAGCCGGCCTTTTGAAAAGCATCACAACATTTATCAGTTAGAATCTTGTGCGATCTGTGTGGAGGAGAGATGCTTCAAGATGTGTCAAGGAAAGCACAGTGGCAGTGCTATTGATATTCCTGTGAGCTGGAATCCTGCGAGGTTACAGAGGACTGCGTTTAAATGAAACCGACCTCTTTGAAAAGACAATGAGAGCAGAAACATAGAAACAAAGCTGTTTTCAGTTTCACAGTTCCGCAGTTGATTTTGAATGAGTTACATGGGGCTGCAGATAAAAGCACGGATAAAGGACAGCAACCCTTCAAAGCAAAGTATCACACACTATAAGTTCCAGGAAATCAATGCAACATCAGTACACTCAGTGTTTAACGACTCCTGATTGCTATGGTAACACAAGGGGTCAGTAGGTCAGGCATAAGTGTGGTTTTGCAGTTTAGTGTTGCCAGCAATTTATGTTTCTCGCACACACACACGCACACACACACACATGCACGCGCACACACTGTCTCCACGTATTCTTCCATCAAACATCTAACATGACCTCCCTCATTAGCTGGAATTAGCCTAATAATTCATGGACAGGCCTGGGAAAGGGAATGGGAATGAATACTGCCACATTCCCTCAAATTCCCTCACACTTATTTAACCCTCACTAGGTCAGGAGGCAGAGACGGGAACTACAGAACGGGATCAGGCCTCAGGGGCTTGATCGGTGGAGATAGTGGCTGCGAGAGGGCCAAAAGCATATATGGTTGCGTGTTATGAAGAAGTGGAGCATAACTGGATCTGCAGACCATCTTTCCACTCGCATTTCCTTTTGGTGTCTGCATATATTGTACCATAACGGCTGAGGACTTAAACTGGAATATGGTATTCATTATCCTGAGTTAATTTCCTGACCCCAGCTGCACCTTGTAGAAATCTGATCAGAAGCAAGACTTTTGAAAATTAATTCCTGGAAAAGCTGAGATGGAAGCGTCTCAACCGACAGCTGCACTATCACGGGAGGTGATGCCCTCGGGGCTGAATTTTCACAACGTGCAGTTCATTGGTGATGACAAAAAAATGTGTATTGATCTAAAATAAATGCACTGAATACACATAGACACAGAGGGGCAGGGGGCTTCAGTAAGAGAAACATGGAGGATTGACAAATCTAATGTAGCACAAGCATACACAACGCTGCTGTGCGGCATTTTAGATCATTACGGCTGGAATTATGTTTTCACCAAAGGTACAAACACACACTGTGCAGACCTGAAGGTCAAGCGAGATGATTGGATTCACCTCCTGTGACGAAGCCGATTTCAAAACATTAAAGAAAAGGAAATAATTAAAGAAAAAGAAAAAAAAAAAAAAACACTTAAAAGTTATACTTAAAATCTATTCAAGTATAAAAGAAACACTCACGCAAATGGCCTGCAAAAGTACCACATGCATGCTCACCTACGTGCAACCCAGAAAAGTACTTTATGTTCCAGCCTTAACTCGTCAAGAAAAAACATTTGTGTTTTTGTATGTCTGTCACTTTATGACTCAAGAATGTTTGTCTGTAGTGTAACTCAGTAAATATGAAGAATTAGTCATTTTCAATAGTAAACAACAGTTAAAGACGATTGGTAGCAGCTGTCATAGATGACAAACGCCTCATGTTAAGCAATGCCCGCCAAGAAGTTTTAATTTGTCAAAATCACAAAGTTATTGTTCAATTTAAAATCAACCAGTGATCTAGAAGTTGCTCATCATGTAACTGCAGGTTAGGTGTCTCTACCTCATCTCTCTATAAACTGTAAGTATATATGAGGTCAAGTCAAGCTGAGGGTTTAGAGTGAAGACGTCCTCCATGTGTAATATTTTTTGGCATCCACCAACGTGCTGAGAGAATGGCTTTAGGAGTAATTTCCACCCCTCAGTAATCTCTCTGTTGTTGTTCTCCTTTGTCTCGCCCCCTCAGCCGCCTGCCCTTCTTCCAGTGCTGTGATCCTGTCTGGTTATTAATTCATAGTTAAATCTAAACGGTCTGGACACTCACACAACCCTTCCACCGCTGTTCATTTTACGCTTGGGAGGGCCACCACTGTGTACCCCACGCCCACTGACGTCTAACAAACACGCATGCACAGAAACACACGTGTGCGTGGTCTCTTTCTGACGTTTTCTCTCTCATTTGTATGCATCGCAACTTCTCTGTGTATTAACATGAAGAAGTCAGGGTTTTTTTTTTTTTTTTTTGGCCTTCTCAACTGAATAGCAAACAGTGCACAGCTATGATCATCATATTTTTGGACCAACAGAAAGAATGTAAATCATGTCTTTGCTTGTGCTGAAAAAAGTATGAGCATTAGCATAGTTTAGATGCCATTTCCAACGAGCCATTCTGCTATCACAGTCTCAAGTGGCCAACTAACTACAAATTTGTACACAGGTCCACATTCACTCCTTCAACATGCTACTTCAAAGGATATTTTCACACACACACACACACACACACACACACACACACACTCACACACTTTGCTGTCAGGATAGTGATAAATTGCAAGGAAAATGAAAAGGGGGCGCTGTAATTTGACACCTCCAGTGCTGGGCAACAGTAATTAAATACCTTCATTAGGTCAAATATTTGATTATAAAGAACCTGGGGGGGGGGGGGTGTAGTAATGACCTCCCTCTTTCTGGAGGAAGGGGAGAGGAGAGAGAGATTGTAAATGAATGAAAGCAAGGTTGAGGACGAGGAAACGACGCAAAACAGACAGAATGGCAACAAAGTCATCTACATATTGTCTGTAGTCAGTGACTATGTTCTGTACACCTCCTCCCCACTTTTCCCTCTGTCTCTGGATAGCGTCTGTGTGTTGTTGTAGTAAGTCGAAAACGCTGGACGCAGCATATTGCTAATGTGTTGATGAAGGCAGCCCAGGCCAAAGGGAGTCTCTCTCCGGTGGAAGACAGTCGGCGTGCGTGTTCGACAGACGAGTGAACATCGCTGGCCTCCGCCTCAACCCTCTCTGGGAAGCTGCTAGCTTCAGCCTGCGAGTGCATCTCCTCCACTCCGCTGTGCTGTTCCTTGTACATTAGCCTGAGATAACACGGGGAGGGATTACGCACATTAAAAAGGCAGGAGTGTGTAGGATTAGCACAAAGTAGCAAAATGAAAAGAGAGTGTCAGTTCATTTCGTTCTCACTGGTGTTCATGTATATCACTCTTTACCTCCACATGTTATCTCATCAGTATTGAACTCACAAATGGAGTGGCTTTAAGAACTAATAATGTATGTAAGTACTGATAATAAGTATAATTGCAAAACAAATTGAAAGAAAATTGTACTAAATTAGCCTAAAAAACTTAAGAACTGATTTAATTTATTAAGGAGAACTGCAACTCAAAGTTGCATCAGCAGTTGCATTATGTTCACACTATATAGTTCGAAATGCTAATTTCTCTATTGATTACCTTATTATCCAATCCTAATAGCCAAACAAATATAGAGCTAGTTCACTCTGAGGAGGTGTAGTTGTGTTGCTGTGGAGATACAGTGCACAATACTGTTGATGAGGCACAATTATTCGGCCATAAATCACAGAGAGAGAGAAGTCGTGGCTCTCTGGCCTCACAGGCCCACAGCGAGAGACGTGGACACATTACAGTTCATACAGCAGAAGTATGTAAACTATAAAAAATACTTTAACAACCTCATCTCTTATGAGCTGCTGGCCTCTACAATTTCATATTTCACAGCTTCCCCTCGATCTCTCCCCCTGCCCCGCTTCTGTGCGTGTGTGTGCGGCTGCTCGAATGCCAATGCCGTCATCAAAGGACACGTCAAAATGAAGGCTCTGGCAGAGGCTGCTATCTGGATCTCAGACACACACACACACACACACACACACACACACACACACACACACACA
>CALSCE010009297.1:7843681-7887263 GCA_943593645.1 Bovichtus variegatus | reverse complement strand
CACACACACACACACACACACACACACACACACACACACACACACACGCACACACACAGCTCCAGCTATGCTTTCATATCACGCCCTGGCAACGCCCACTGACTGCAGCATATCTCCACCGGTATCACCAAGGTTACCAGCGGTAGCCAGGGATACGGTCGGAGCCGCCTGTGAAAATGTAGAGGATGGGTGTGGCCAAAGTCTAGTTGGTCGACGGCAAAAAATCCATAATTATGGGCACAATTTTATGCTCCAGGATGCATTTTTACATATTAAAAACAGTGTAACTGCTGTAAGTTTTCACTGAACCGACTCATATTTTACTTATTAATTCTTTAATAATAAATTACTCAGAAAAAAACTTTAAATTCACAAAACATTTCCAATGTGTCAAGTGTGCAAAGCTGTTTTTGCTTTACTTCCAGTCTATCACAGTTTGTTTTTTCATATGCTGTGAAGGAAAGAATAATTCCTTTCCAAGTCTCAGTTAGCACTTTGCTTTTAGCACTTATCAGCATACTTTGCCCAAATACTAATCCAGCCACATGTTATTAAAAATCCAGGAGTTTGATCCTTTGCCCCTCAGCTCGACTCCTTCTGCTTATTTACACATCTCTTCCAATATAATGTGTGCGTGCCTAATCTAACAGACATTTCAAATGCATCAATTATACCACGGTGCATGCATTAGCCAGTGGGTTATTTAGCCGATGTGAGAGGCTTGAATTCATTGGTTTAAAGACCGAAGATTAAAAATTGGTGTTTCCATGACAAAGAAGGGCCTCCGCTAGCACCCATGTATCCACAGCACTGACACACAAATTGAGAAAGAATATTCCCAGGCATGCTCCAAGCTTCACTCTCTCTGACTGGAGAGGGGTGTGTGTGCGTGTGTGTGCGTGGTGGGGAGAAGGAGAGATTGCTCTCCTCTTCAGGTATCGAAAAACACTTGGAATATTTGGATCCATCACGCTGAGAAACAAAAAAAAAAAAAGGGAGAAACTGAAGGAGAAGAAGAAAATTGGATGTTGTAAATTGTAAGTTTTTATCTTTGCACCTTTGTAAGCCATCAATCATCCACACAGACACACACACAGCTTAATGTGTGTTTACACCAATATACACGCATGCAAAATCATATGCACCGCATACATACATATACATACATTCCTGCTAGTGACAATTACATTAGTATGGAGCTGTCTACGTGTCTTAGAGCTGCGTGTGTGTCTGTATTGGGTGTTGTGAGGGATGACAAGACTTCTATGTATGCTTGTTTTTAAGTATTTCAAGGTTTCATGGCGGCCTTTTGAACACAACTTAGAGGTGATATGTCAACCCTTCCCCCACTGTTCCACATCCTATTCCTCCACCATGAGGAATTAAACTCCACCCTGAAATTATTTCAACCTGTTTCTAAACTGCAGCTAATGATGTTTTTCTTTTTTATTTTGCTGTGTCCAGTTCATTGTTAGGTAGTATGTTTTCTTTTATGCATTGCTAAAATATGACATATACTGCATTCCTCACGCTCCTTGAGAAAAAGGATGCTGTTTTTCCAAAGTGCATAATGACACACATACACAATAGAGGAAACCTTTAACACAAGACAGTACAAAGGTGCAAAATAGAGAATGTCAAGAAAATAATGTGACTCTGACTTACTGAAGAAGGACAAATATTGCAGCGGTTTGTCTATCCACTACCGTCTTATTGTTACACAAGTGTGCAGCGGTCCCTGGTATAAGGATGTGAATGGAGAAGGTTTTTTTAGAAGTTGGATCTGTTTCACATTGACACCGTTTAAATGATGTATAAGCTCAGTTTTGTCATTTCACATGAAAGATATAGGCAGTATATTCATTTCAACATGTCGTCCTGGATGACTTTGAAAAACAGGCAGGCAGTCTAAGCAAAATATTGAGCATAATAAGCATTTCAGTATTTATTCTAAGAAATTGCATTATATTTTTAAGTATTATTATTTCTAAATCCTTTCAAAATGAACAGAGAAATACGACACCTACATTATAATGATATCCTTATAAATAATATTTATTATTACTCTCATCAATTTCTAAATTGTATTTATTCTAAATAAAAAACATTGCTAGTTTTCTATAAAGCTATATATTTTAGAGCTGCAACTCACAATTATTTTTGTTATCAATTTATCTCCCTGTAGCTCTAATATATTCCAAATATTATTTATTTAAATGTCTCTTCATTACAGAGTGTAAAATGACACCCTGCATTTGAAATATACTGTGCGTACGCAAGCACACACAAGGGACAAGAAGGAAGGGTTAAGGACGTAGCCTAAGGCTGTGTGAGCGCACACATGAGTCTATGTTGTACTGCATGCATTTGTGGGTGCCAATTAAAACATTAACACATCGACGCAGCGTACCCACTCCAACATCTGATCCACAGGCTTTCGTTAATACAACATATCAGGTTGAAAACAGATCTCTCTAATCCTCAGATCTGCAAACAAGTCCAAAGCATGCCCTCCAATCTACAACATTATTCACTCATAAACACATGCGGTCTCACAAACAGGAAAGAAAAAGACATTTATACAGAGTCTCCACAGAGAAAATTCACCACGGGCAAAAATAAAAGACAAGGAAAGCTATGAAACTGACAATCACCGGGGAATCCCATCACTTTCAAACAAATAAATATGTGTTTGCGCGCACACACACACACACACACACACACACACTCAGAGCTGAGGAATACAGTAGAAGCTGTAATTCACACCCTGTCTGAGCTAAACCAGAGATTTCATCTAGAGGGGAAACACCAGGCTCCTCTATTGCCCCCAATTACTGAGGCCTGGAAGCGGAGTCAACAGTCACAGTTTTATACAATCACATTGTCTGGGAGGAAATCAGCCCCCTTTCGCTTCTGCTTTGAGCTGCACAAAAGCCACTTAAACTATCATATTCTGAAAGAGAGCAAAAATGGCTTGAGCTCCTTGCGGAAAAGGATTCTATACAATTCACTGAGAATAAACAGATACCTTAATCCTGAGAACACGCAAGGGCTTATGCTTGTAGTTCATATGGTAGAAGGAAAGCCCATAGGTTCAATTTGTGTGCAATTTCCTCTGTGCGTGTGTGTGTGTGTGTGTGTAGGTCATTCTGCTCTCTGCAAGCTCACCCGTATTGCCATTATACATCACAGCACAGCACCAGCGAGTGTCTGTGTCAAAAAGCCTGCATCCCTCTCCACCATATCTCATAGTTACCTCCCCTAACCAAATTACCCCCCAACCCTTGCCTCTCCCACCACTCCTCCTGTAGACACTGAGAGATGAGCTTCAGAAAACAGCTGCCTCAAAAAGACGGCAGCAATGTCCAGCAACATCTGAGACGAAATGAGAGAAAACAAATGACATTCAACAAATAAAGATCCTTGCTGTCATACTTCTGGCGAAAATCGAAAGACATTTAGAATACGAATGAGTAACATTTATTTGATGAAAATCGAAAACCCCTGACATTTTTATATACATACTTGTCCATTTAACTAATGTTTATCACCGGCGCTATGACACGTATGGCCACTTTATTTTACATTGAGTGGAAATCCTCTGGCACAAAGGAAAGCAGCAAGGAGCAGATGATTTAAAATAGGTAGAAGAATGCCAGCAGAAGAGCTGCCACTGCCAAGCATAAAAAGAAAAGACAGCCACCTACAAAACCCGCTCTCCATTAACAAACAAATAAACAAACAACCTGCACTCCCAGAGAAAAACATTAAAGTTACACTTCCCTCTCTGGTAAGTCATTTTTCCCTCCCTACCATTTGCATCTTAAGTGACCAAACTGTACCTGAGAAAATAATTTTACAATTTACAGTCTATGTTCGGTAGGGCCGGACTGAGTTTTGGCCCCTGCACCATCCAGGTGTCTCAGTTTGTGCCTGGTATAACTTAATTGACTTCCTTTTAATCATTCTGAACTGGTACAAATTCTTAAGTGCTTCAAAATTCATATTCATAAGCATCAGAGGCCCTTTATGTGCCTGGATGGTACATCAGTAACAGAAAATGCTCTTTTTTATACAAAATGTACTTCTGAACGTCTATTTTTGGAGCACAAACTCCAAAACATCATAGCACTGATGGCTTAACACTGAACATTTAATCAACATAAAAACAACTCAGGATGTCAGGTTTTCACCTTAACACTAAAATGATGAATGTTAGTCCAGGTGTGGTTGTTAGTGTTCAATCCCACACCACCGCTTTACCATAAAGAATTTAAGCCGTCTGCGGGATCTTCCCCATGCAGAGCTTAAGAGTAACTTGATAAACTGGGCTCGCTGGTCATATTAGCAGGTAGAGTAGTGAGTGTAAGGCAACAACAGCTTGTGGCTCAGCTGGGGCTATGACCTCTGCGCACTGTAGTGGGAGGGAGGGACATGGACGTGGAGAGGGCAAAAGAGAGATAAAGATGGATGGGCAGTGGAGGAGGGAGAAACAGCAAGAAAAAAAGCACATCAGACACAGAGGGCTTTGGTCCAAAACGTCAACCTTATCTGAGCACCTGCTCTATACCTCTCGTCCTATAGACACACACTTTTAGTTAGACGTTGTTGTCATATCAAGAAATAAGACAGGAATAACTACAGTAAGAGCCACTGGAAAGGAAAACTACCAAAAACATGAAGATAAATCGGTTTGTTCATTTGTTCTTCTGCCTTTTCCCCCTGTCCCCATGTGAAAATCATAAATGTTTTTCCCTCTGCAAAACAAATCCCTGCTGTACTTATTTGGTCACCTACATCTGCAGGAATTATTGGACTACTTTGCTTTCCAACTATTTTGCGGGAAACCCAAGGAAGTGACAACCCTAGAGTAACACTACTACAACAAAGACGGTGTGAGTAATACAGAGTCCCACGAAACATTTGGAGGCAATGGCGATTTCAGAGCTGATTGTGTTGAGTCATACTATGACGCTAATGCGCACTTACTTTTGATTTTCTATCAGAAAAATAGAGAACTGTGATTTGGAAGCTGACTAAAACCGGGGGAAGGTCATTTTTTATATTAGTGCATTTCCTGCAAACTAGGTAAACACGTCATTTAGGTTTGCTCTAATTTACACAATTGCCATTTGGAGTTAAAAAGCAGCGTCTAGCAATGCATGCTGGGATAAGTTGGGCCTAATATTCAATCTGACTCCTACCACGACTTGAACCTTCAGTATAAGTGTGTGCACATTGTGAATGGTCCCATTACATTTGACAAGTGGCCCTGGGGTTCACTTCACCGGAAAGCATTCAGTTCCACAACACAACCTCAGAAAAAAGACATAAAAACTACCGGTGTTGTTGGCAAGGAATAGAAAAAAAGGAGAATGTACTTGGCTTTAAACTATACACAGTAAAAGACCGCCTGGTCATTGTGACCCTAAACTGAGACAGATAGAGCCTCGGTCAGCACAGAGTGGCGGCGGACAGACCAAGGCAGCTACAGGATTGCGAGCTGGGAGGTCACCCTGCTCTCTTAAATGTGATCCTAAATAAATACCTCGACCCTGATATGCAACTGCATCAGTACTTGAAGAGTAAAGAGTGCCACGCTCATTTCTAGTCCACTGCGATCAAATGGAACAGGTTTCTTTTAATGTTTAATCACCACTAATGTTTGTTTGAGCTGTTTATTGATTACATCTTCTTGAAGAGATTCATATTTGAACAGCTGTTTTCTTTCTTCTTTCAATCCCTTGTTTATTGTATTGTCATGTTTGGCTCAAATACTTTTGTGTTTCATGCTTATTTGATTGAAAAAATGGCGAAAGATGACACAGAGAAAGGTACACACACCTCCATACGGGCCAACGCACACCATGCAAACAGACAGAGAGACGGGCTGAGAGGAAGGGCACGTAACTAGTCCCAGATTTTTTTTTTTCTTCCCCAACCGGTGAGAGAGATGAAGAGATGGTAGGGAAAAGAGACGGGGGTGGATGGCGGCGTCACGCTGTCACACACCAGCAAAAAGGACGGAGAGGAGGGCCCTGTCACATCGCATCAGAGTCAGCTGCAGCCACACCCGCCCTGCAAACACACTCCCTGCTGCTGGGAGAGGAGAGGAGAGGACAAGTAGAGCATAAAGCATGGAAAAAAAGATCACCCCCTTCTGTTCTATTCCTCCATTAGTCTCTCTTCTCCAGTGTGTCTCATTTCAATCGTATCTCATTCCTCACGTAGCCTGCCTCACATGCAGCAGTCACCCTCCACTCTCACTATGTTGCCAGTCTCACTGATTTGGCCACAATGGGGACATGTGTGGTGGATCCCAGCTTTTAGCTACTAGACTACAGTCCAGGAGTACGGTGGTAGTGGTGTGTGTAGGTGTTGGTTGACGTAGGGAGACAGTACAGAAAGGGAGAACGAGGATTAGAAATGAACTGTGGAGATGGAGCACAACCTGACAATAAGTCCCTTCTCCCCAGTGTGTCTACGTCTGAGTGTCAGTGTGTGTGAAAGAGAGAGGCAAAGGATTAGCTTCTGAGAAAAAAAATGATTTTCCCTTTGTGTTCCAAGTGATGCTGTCAATCATCGCACTGTAAGAGGAGCGCTGTGTGTCTGTGTGTGTGTGTGTGTGTGTGTGTGTGGATAGAGCAGTTACAGGGATGCACCATTTTTGCTTTGGCCATAAACATAACCAATAATAGACTAAGTCTGACAGCAGAGCTATTTTATCATTTATCTTTTGCTCCTTCATTGCTATTTTAATAGCTGAGCACCTCAATGCACTTTGTGCCACACTAAGGTACACAAATGGCAGCACACACTCCTAACATAAACAGATACATCACAGTGTAGGAGGCCACAACGGCCCTCACACAAATGCACACGGTGCAGTAGAAAACAGCTTACTATTAACATGCTTCATTATTGATCTCTGCTCGGCTTTTCTTTACTCTTTCCAGGGAGGCCAGAGGTCAGGACTGGCTACAAGCAGCAGTTAGCAAGCAGCTAGTGAGGGCTTTTACTCAAGGACACTTCAACAGAGCAGAGGCGATACGAGGTTTTGAATCGGATACTTGCAAAAAGGGCTGAGAGATATACACCATATAAACAGTGATCAAGAATTTTAGAAACTTAAGTATACTGTTGATGAGTTACATTGCTTCACAGTGTACTAATAATCCAATCCCAGCACAGAAACTAAGTTATTTCCGGGCAATCGCAGTCTTATCACTTAAAACCTCTTTGGGCCATGAAGTGGATGAGACTCAAACAATGTCACTTAAAGTCCAATACGAAGAAAATGGGCACCATAAAGATGGCAAATACCACAGAATGCGTTAATCACCTGAAGCGTGACCAGCATTTTCATTACATCCAGGGCAGGCGCTTGCATTTACACCAGTAATTAGACCCATGCCTGGGATCCTGCAATTTATCACACATTTTTAAAAAGCAATAGATGTGATTCTAATTGGCATAGTCAGGAAAAGGGGATTTTAAATGATGAACGTAATTGTATTAAGATATAAGCTGTAAACATTTCACACTGTGGGATTTGAATGACAGGATTTAAAATGTCTGTTTATTTATGTATAATCGAACTATCAATCTATTTAAATAGATGTTCTATTTGCAGCTCATACAATTATTGGTCAGGTTCTCAAATCTCTTACGAGGTCATTTTAAGAGAAAGGTAATCTTAAACTCAGCAGAATAGTGGCTTCATTTATATTGTGATAAATATCGCTCACCCTACTTGCTAACTACTGTGTGTCCTCCTGCTGCTGCGAGTGTTGAGAAGATGCTTGGCCCTGCCCTGATCCAGAAGATACATCCAGCACCTTGGAAGACCAACTATACAGTAACTCAATCTCACACAGAGCTATACATGGACAAGGTCATCTCAAAGTCTCCATTACATCTCGGCAAACAGATTACATAATTGTATGGCAGTATCCAAAGCTTTCCTTGTACACTCTGGCAGACGATCAGTCGCAGTGATCAAAGAGCTAGATGTGTTTATTTGTTTCTGCTGCTTCACTCCAGCCCCCACAGAGTCAGTTATTAGAATACAATATATTATTATATAATATATTACATATGCTGGTACACTAACAATTCCCGAGGTCCTCATGCACTGACAAAAAAAACTCAAACACAATACACTCTGAGACAAAAAGTGATTATTTCTCTATTGCAGAAAACAAAAACAGGCAGCCTTAGTAAGATGAGGAGGGTGTGAGTTTCTGTTATGAGGTGCGATTCTTGCCGCTTAGCTGCCTGCTGCATCAAGCGCCAAGCAAAATGATTTTCAACCATAGACAGAGATGCAGACAGACAGACAGGCTCTGTTCCATTAAGGAACAGGCAAACACGAAATACTAACGAGACGGCTAAACAATTCAAGCCAGGGGAAGAACAAATACAACTAATTAAATCAGGCTGGGACAAAATGCACACATATACATAGAGTGTAGGGCGTTCAAATATGCACTCAGAAAGCAACCAGAAAACATAAAATATCCATGATCAGTAAGAGAAATGCTTCTGGAAGCAGACAAGTGACCTTAGCTGAGAGGAAGAGACAATAAAAAGTGAAATTCTTCATGCTAATCAAGAAGTGTCCTCCCTCCCTCTCTCTCGATACTCCATCCCTTCTGACTGAGCAGGTGGCGGCGGTTATGATGCTGCAGTTGTTAGGTTTGGGCACATTAAGATTCCGCTGCGCTCTCCCCCCCCCCACCTTCCTTTGTGTTCCTGTCGTTTTCCTCCACCTACCCTTCCTCGCTCCCTGCTTTTCCGCACATCCTCTCATGTTATTTTTGTTTGTAAGGATCGTGTGGGGGAAACTTTAAGAGTACAAAGCCACCTGTGTGGCGGCTGGGAGGTAAAATGGCGTGGCCACAGGAGACACGGGCTGGGTCAGCCAGGGGTAGGCAGGCAGATAGGGCTGTTAAGATGCTGGGACACGTTGGAGGATGTCTCGTCCTGTTTCCAAGATCCTCCACAGACGCTGCTGGGGCCTGTTAGCTAGAGAACTGCTGATGTTGCTAGCATCGATCAGTTTCCTGCACGGCCCTGCTAGTCCCTACAGTCCTGTGGGACCAGCAGGCTGACTGATTGAATGACTGACAGGCGCAGTGACTGTCCAGACAGGAAAGAAAAAAAACAATCCAATAATGCCTGGTCTGTTTTGTTACTTAGTTTATTGCTATTTACCCTGCAGGATACTGTTGTTATTCGTTTTTGTGAATTTACTTTATTTCGGTCCTAATTGTGACCTGTTCAGACCATAAAATACTTTTGGCCAATTTGTTTTTGTCCTCTCCTGTGCACATGGCAATCATGGGAGGAGAGTCACCACACGTTTGAATGATTGTGTTAACGGTATAAAATACGTAATGTGACTGGCTGAAAAGATAACTAATTAATCACTAGTGCACACCCTCTGTTATTCCGCCTCACCCACCTTTTGTGCAACACACGCTGCATGCATGAACACAACAAGCAATGACTATGCACTGCTCACTGCACTGTTAAAACACAAAGCCGGAGTCTGAAATACCACCATGACATCATGTACAGTACATTATCCCATCTCCATTGCTGCATCATTCCAGTGTGTTGGAGACGATTTAAGTATCAAAACAACCTGCTGTTGTCGTGACATCACAGACGTGTTTCCCTATAATCATTGGGGTTCCACTGCTCCATTTTCTCCGATGAATCCTGTTATTTCAACCACTCAAACAAACCATGTGCTCTGAGGCAGCACTCTGAATGACAGAGCGAGACGAAAGAGAGTCAAGGGGGCTGGTTAAGTGCACTGAGTGAGCGGCAGTAATCACAGCTCTGGTAAAAGCACTCCTTTGCTCTGTATAGTGTTCCTCAGAATGGGCCTGCTCTCTGTCTGACTCTCTCTCTCTCTCCCCCTCCCTCTCTCCCTTCATTTCTCTCTCTGTCTGATAATAGCTCTAGATTGAGTAATTGTGTGTTTGAATGGAGCTACACTGCGGGGTGGAACCTGCAATCAGATACCGGGAACATGTGTCTCTCGCTCGCTGTCTGTCTCTCCATTCATACCATGCCTCAGCAGTCTGGCTTCTCCACACCCGGCCCTCCCTCCACCCGTGTGCTTCTTGCAATGCGCTTTTCAACCATCATCCCTCCACTTTTTTTTCCTACAACACAGCCTACTCTACCCAGTCAGTGAGGGCTGGGGTCAATAACAGCTGTGCGCCGTGCTGTAATTGATGTCATCATTTCAATTTGAGCTGATTACAGTTGAGAGCTACTTATCGTGTGACCCGGGGTGGAATTACACACTGTAGGACCCAGTGAGCTGCCACGCCTGACCAAGCTAAACTGCCAGGCTGGCTGGATGGATGGATGGGTTGGCTCAGCCTGCAGGGCTTCCTTCTCTATTGACTCCTAATGCAGAGGTAATGACTGAGCGTATTCCAGGGGCATGGCTGGCACAAGTGTCGGTGCCGCTGGCATTTAGTGTAGTTCTGAGGCTACTATTGTGATTGGCCTGCACCTCTGTGGATACACTCTCACATGATTAAGCCCTCTGCTGGCACAGAACTGGGTGTACAGTATGTGCGCGTGTAGACCGTGGGTGTGTTTAGTGGCTTTGTAACGTTAATTAACCCTACAATCTTTGCGACTGCAGTCATATCATAATCACAACATAGTTACATAAAAACAATATTGTAACCCTTAATATGATTTTTATAGTATTTGCAAAGAATGTGCCATCAAGCACACGCCCACAGAAAATAAATAAACAAAACACCTGTCAATGCTTTGGCATTTCTCCTTGTTGTCGAGTCTTTTCTGTGAAAGCACCAAAATAACACTGCCGCCTTCCAGCATTCCTGCTGTGCACTAATAACACACATGAACAGAGTGAAGCACAGAGCCATGCATAAATATAACATATCAGAATATACAAAAGGGAAACACCTGCACAGGATAAGGGCTAATTATCAAAAAAATGATGATGCCCAAACTATGCAAATAGCAGGCACAAAACATCCTCTAGTTAGTAAGATCGAGATCTAGCTTTTTGGCTCTAAACTTTTTCCTGCATCGACAGCGGGCAATACCCTTAACCCTCAACATCACTTGTCTGATCAACGCTTGGGAGCAGAGCTGCTGCTAAAAACAGACAAAGACTGCTCACTAAAAGGAACACCGTCTCTTGCTGTCTTTTTCTTTTCTTTTTTGCCGTAGCTCGAAATCTGTGGGTGTTGGGGAGCAAAAAGCTGTCTGCCACATTCTTTTCCTCTCCCTTTCTCTGTCATTTTCCTGACTCTTTTAATACCATCATTAGGAGAGCTCTCCTGCTTGCACCTACCGCTGCTGGCCAAGAAACACGAGACAGAGAGAGAGCGAGGGAAGAGAGCTAGAGAAGCAAGGGGTGGAGACAATAAAAGAACTGTGTGCACAGGTTTGTGTCATGCAGTGCGGTAGAGATGGTTCTGGGGAACTTTGCTTTTGGCTGCTGTCTGTCCCTGCTGTGTGTCTGAGCATCTGACCATGCTGTAGATGTGGCGCCTATTGGAGCAAATGATTCCCACTTCAGCAAAGGTGTGCATGTATGTGTGAAGGTGTACAATGTACATCACAGCTGTACCAACACGTGTCCTGTCATCCAGGTGTGCACCCACCTGGAGTTTAGTAAACCCCAAAATGAGAGGCAACGCACTTCCTCTGTTACAAACATGAAGATCACTCCCCACCCAGCTGGATCTCATTTCTGGCCTGCGTGCACGCCTATTGCCTCCAGACCTGTGTGACCCTCTGTTCCCACGGTAACTTGAAGCTGCCCCCTACCTTTTGTCAGACTCACAGATTATCTCAGGTGCTGCGGCCCATCTGGAACACAGGCAGCCTAACACGAGAGATAAATATCTGGATGTGCAGCACTGCAACGAGAGCATGTGTTTATGTGCTTGTGTCAACTAATTATTTTAATTATGATTATTAATCAAGAGGATTTGTTTTAGTTGCAGGGATTATTTCAGAATTATCTGTTGACATGAAATGTTTTGCCTAACAGCTACGTTTAACTGTGCGTGTTTATGGCTTGGTTTGAAAGTATAGTATATCCTGGTGGAAGATGAGAATATTTAAGACTTTTAGGAAGGATTTTACTCAATTAAAGTCTACCTGTCCATACTTTTCCATTTGACTTGTTGCATTTTTCTGAAGATGGTCAATTCAAGATTCTCTCTTTCTATCCCAGCTCCTGTGTTCTAACTTTTGCTGGGTGACATTGGTCCATGCTGAGCATTCAGAGTTTAGAATTGGCCACATTTAATACTAATCACTCCCCACAGAATCTCAGTTTCTGTCTGCACTTGTGGCTACTTAAAGGATAAGATCACTTCACCTTGTTCAATCATGACTGAGAATGTAAGAACAAGCTCTGACTATGCTCTAGTAAACAGGGCTCATAAACAGCAGAAGTACAGACTTTTATCAAAACCAAAAAAAAGCTTAAAAAGGTTCAAAGTGTAATTCTTAGCCACCAGAAATAGGGGGCAGTATTTCACCTCTAAACGTGGTCTATACAATCTCTAATGTTTATATTTTATTTGTAGTAATTTGGCATATTTATTATATACTAATGTATTATTTATATTGTGTATTTTTTTTTTTACTCCTGTGTAATGTCTGTCAGTCAGTCAGTGGGCAAGAATACGCAAAATTCGACCAAACTGCTAAAACTCTTATAATCTTCACGTGTGGCTGATCCCTCTGTGTTTACTGGGCACTAATGTTAACCGGGGCTGTAGTCCGTGTAACGTGACGTTAGTTTGTTTAATGGACTAAATCCAATGTGGCAGAAACTAGAAAACGACCCGCATATTCGTCTCGTCTGCCCGGTGGCGGCGCAGCCAGGAGAGCAGCCAGGAGAGCAGCCAGGAGAGCAGCCCACCGGAGGAGGAGAGAGGTCGTCTGATGGAGGCTCCATCTGACAGCGGCCGAAGAGAAGCTCAGCTAGAACAAGGCAGGCAGTCACAGCTGCTGGACCTGTGTAACGGCAGCAACAGGGAGTCTGCAGTTCCTCGGTGCTGTGGCTGAACTCGAGCTAACTGCTGACTGAAGCTACGCCATTTCCCGGGGCTGCCGACAGCTATACACTTTGCAAAACGTCCTCCTGGCAGCTGTGAGCACGAAGCGAGGTGGTGCGGGAGGTTTTATTGTTTCTGCCACTTTGAATGTAATCCAATAAAAAAACTATAAACAGACACGGAACATGGCTGTAATGTTTACAAGCGAGCCAGGCAGCTGTACTTCTGGTCCGAGGCAGACTGCAGCTACAGTGACTCACTGTCGCCTCTAGAGGAACACGTGGTATTACAGACAGGACGGAGCGGAGCTAGTCAGTTAGACTGTAGACTTCAGTAGACATCTCTGCAACACAACACAACTCAGAGACGTCTTTGACACGACGTCAACACTGTTACCTCTTCACATTCTGTTGATAATGTTAGTTCATTGTTTTTTTTTTGATAAAGAATTAATGAACTTCCAAAGTGAAAATGACTTGCATCTCTGGCTGAGAGTTTGACAGTGTTGCTCTCAGACAGTGTAAGCACACTGTGTACAGTGTGACAGTCCCCACTTAACTATTTTAGCACATCACAATGACAGAATTATATAGCATGGAGAAATGAAATCGCGATCATTTTGTAACTCCCATCACTATGTCTCTGTCTCTTCTAGAAGAAGGAAAAGCAGGAGCTCTGCTGACACTCAAAATTCCACATAAGACACACACAGATGAATGCACCTGACCTCACACCCACATGTGCACAAAATCAGGCCAACACAGCCAACAGCCTCCACATCTCTGAACAAACACTGTAGGTTAGGCTGAAGGAAAGACCACAAGTGGGGCCAGAGGTTCAGACACACACATAGATGCGCACATGCTTGTGTTTGTTCACATGGAATTCAAGTTCAGGAATTGAGATATTGGTATTTACTGTGATTTCTCAACAAAATCCACTCCCCTTTGCCGAGACAACATTTTGCAGGTTTCCGGCATTGTTAGCATGTTTCTGAGGGTGTGTCTGAAAAGACCCTAGATACTGAATCATTACAAAAATAAAATTGGTTCAACTTTAAAACCTAAAAGGTGTTTCTTCCTCTTACCTTTGATGTTGAAATGGCTGCTGACAAAATCCAAATTTTGTTAGAATAAAGGTCAAGAAATCTAAATTATGACTACAGATGAAATAGACAAGTTCAACAAGTAGCAGTATCCAACATGCAGGCTCCCACCACTTTGCATAGATATAGCAGAGGACAGCATTAATGTTACACAAAAACATTCTAACAATTTGTGGGCAACTCAAACCTCAACCACTGAATACAAACTTTTCAGAAATTGTCCTACACCGTTTGGAATTGTTGTATGATGTTTATCTAACAAGGACTAAAGAATGAGCACAGAAAATGTTACGTTTTCCAAACAGGTAAACCAATGAGTAAGCCTTTTTCACAGCAGATAGGAAAAGTGTTATTAATAATAGTAGCGATGGCTCTTTTCTACTCAAGTGTCCCACCAAGCCACTAAAACGGCCCAGCAAGCACAAAACCAGGACCCTGAAACCAAAGCAGCTAAATGGAATTCAGCCATCTTTTCCTACAGTGACAAGTCTTGTCTTTCTTAGTAAGTCACAATTTCAAAGCCACAAGGAAACGTTCAACCCTTACTCACACACACAAATAGACAAATAGACACCGTACACAACATTCATGCATGAAGTAGAAACCTCCTCAGCTTATGGTTTTTTTACTTTGTTTGATTCATGCAGTCCCCAATTCTGCGCTCTGCACACAGAAACACACACACCAACACACACACAGACACACAGTCTCAGCTGCAGTTTAATTTCATTTTGAACTGCAACCATGTAGGACTAAACACACACACACACACACACACACACACACTTCTCAGAGTGTACAGTGTGCTGCCTCCTCTCAACCATCCACAGAACTAACCAGCTGATCACAGCTTCTGTTCACAGAAATCCAATTCCCTCTAAAGGTCATTTGTCCATTCAAAGATTTTCCTTTTCCCCCTGTGCTCCCTCGTGCTCTCTTATTTATTCTGGTCATTTGTTACTTCTTGAAATCTATACCCTTTGACCTCTTCATGTTCCCTCCTCTGCCTCTTTATTGTTATTTTCTTGTATTTTGGTTTGAACCTTATCTGCCCCTGTCTTGGCTCTCTCCCTCCTTCCCCTCATCACACACCCTGGATCTTAGCCAGCAAGAGGTTCTTGGCTGTAAATGGCAACGCAGGGCAGAAAAGGCTCTAACCAGGTGGCTGGGTCACTGAGGAAGTGGGCACAGCAGGGCAGAGCTGGACTACGTGTCTCTACTGGGTTTAAAAAGATAAATGCGGGCAGAGCTTAGGCAGAGCCTGACAGAGCTTGGCTGTATTTCTTGGCATGCCTGAGGAGGTTGTGAGAATTGATTAGTAATGACATGAGTTGTTCAGGGGCGTGGAGAAACAAATTAAATATAAGTGGACAGCACTAATGTGATAATTACGGGTTTTTCCTTTTTTGTTTGACTATTTCGTGTTGCTATGACAGCACTGATAGCAATAATATTTGTCTGATAAATTTGCATTGGAACAATATTGTTTTACTCCTCAGCAGTCTCAGCAATTTCAAAACAGGCAAATTCTACAAGATGACATTTTTGAAAACAGCCCTTAACAAACACGATCTTAAAAGGATAGGTTGATTCAAACCCGTCTTAAAACAACACTCGCATGCTTATAATTTCTTCTGTCCATAAGGGATCCTTTTCTAATGCAACTCTGATGTAAGTGATGGGGGACCAAATACAGTCCTTTTCGTGCAAAAAAATGGAAATTTAACTGAAGCCAGTACGAGACTTCAGCAGTCTGAGTAAATATTTTCATATATTACATTATTTTTAGTAGAAACATTCCTATTTGTTTCTTTGGTCATTGTTTTCGTGCTGAGCTGCGCTGGAAAGACAGTGAAACAAAGAGATAATGTTGCACTAAAAAGACCATAAGTTGTAAGATAGCCACTTGATTCATATAACTTTGATTGCTAACATCTCATATTAGCTTCGACTGCACTTAAACGCTGCCCTGTGCAGTTATGTAACATTCTGTTATTTTCACCAACATGCATTGTGTGAATACTTGAAGCCTGACAACTCTGCTGAATGCATTTCCTTCATCATACAACTTGTTAGATTGCAGCCTTCTTCTTGCTTGCCTTTGTTGGCGCATTGCTACATCACCACCACCAACTGTCGATCAGTGAAAAAAGCGTAAAACTGGCAGCAGCAATGTGTATCGCATCACCCGCATGCTCGTGTGAATGCATGTCCATCCTCGTGCATGATACAAACAAAATGGTGACCCGGTGGTAAAACACATTGCTCCATAGCACTACTAGTGGACAAAAGCTCTAGGGGTTACCTTTAAGAGTGCATTTCTGCAGATAAGGAGGACTTAGGATGTTGAGTCCCATCCCTTAAATTGGAGTCACATTAGAAAGTGCCAATGTGGACAAGAAGAATTATTATAGTGATCAAAAACATCACATTGGCATGTGAGTATTATGTTATGTAAGAAAACATGAAAACATGTGAACCTATCCTTTAAAATATTGGCATGCTTGGCAGTGCAGCCAGCCACTGACTGGTGATCTGTTATCTATAACACTTTGAGCAACCTTTCCTAGAAATTGCCAATAGGCCCTGGAATGACAGGCCGAAGCGAGCAGCAGTGAGTTGCTGCTGGCTGGTGTCAGGCTAAGTGGGCATGTCAGGCCTGTGCTGTCCTGGCTCCCTGCCTGCTCTCTCAGCTGCTTGCTCTGTCCCCTGTGTCCTCAATCCTAAACGGATCCAGTCGCTGCTACTCAGCTCCAGTGGCGGGCTGATCTGGCTGACTAATGAACACTTTTCCTAATGAGGGGAACTCCTCCCCCCAATCTCATCACTCCCTGTACACATCCTTTTGGCCATTTTTTACTCCTATTTACTTGCCTTTTTTCCCCTGCCGCGATCGCGGCTTATTTCTCGCACTTGTCGCTTCCACCTCTTCCTCAGGCACACTGGTCTCCATCTTTCCTGCATCCTCTCATCTCAGCAGTGCACATTCTTCACACGGCCTATATCTCACTTCTCTCCCTTGCCGACAGCCATTCACCAACTGTTTGCCATCTCTTTTCCTTTTCCTCTATTCATCGTCAGCTCTTTTAAAAGCATTTACAATTCAGCCTCTTTGAGCAACTGTTGTACAACTAAAATGTTTTACGTGGCAGCTTCAATTCAAATGCTGTCATAGTTGTCCAGTCCTTCAGCATCTTTGTGTGGTAAAAGGGACAAGCCAGCTAAATATTATTCTGAAAGCAACTATACTCAGATATAGTTATAAACACTGAGGTTATCTAAGAAACATCAGTGTATTCCTTTAATAATCCCTTTACCCTTTAACATGAGCGAACTAAAGGGGGCAGAGGACAGAGGGATGAAAACATGACTCAGGTATTTCTTATGGCAGGCCTGGTGTTACAACCAGTTTAGAGGACATCAGGGAGAATCATAAATTTAACCCCATGACAACCTCAGCTGTGGGGTCAACCAGAAAGATTCACCAGGGTGAGACGGGGTTAAGGGGCAAACAATCTCTTTTTTTTTTTTTTTTTTTTTAAACACAGAGTTCCTCCCTGCAACTCAGACATGCATCATGTGTTCTTCTGTCCCCTCATGTCATTCTGTCCACAGCGAGCTCAGTAAACACTACAGCAGTCAGACAGATAAGATGTAACACAGGTTGTCCACTCACCAGGCCGTCACAGTTGCTGATAGCCACAGTGGCTCCTGGAGTGTCTGTGATGTCCCCCACGTACAAGCATTCATCGTGCAGCGGCTCAGAGTGCCGGGCGCTGTCACTGTCATCATGCCACTCCATCTTGGCTCCGGGGGCCACCAGCCTGGCATTGTGGCGCAGGCGCAGGTGGAACTCCCGGCCGAAGAGGGTGACGTTGTAGTAAAGTCTTTCCCGAAAGGCCACTGGCTCTCCTTTTGGTCCTCCCCACTCATCATTGCCTACTCCTACCTCCCTCCTCCGGCGCCTACGGGACTGCCCTCCTGCCATGCGGCCAGCTGAGACGGCGTGTGACAGGAAGCGGCCCTCTGCGTCCACACTGATTGGCCTCACCAGTCCATACTCCCCCAGGACATGCTGCAGGGAGTCTGGGATCAGGACAGTTAAGGGGAGGGAGAGGGGGCAATGGGTGAGAGAAGAGCATTAGGCAAGGACAGGTGAGAGAGGGAAAGATTGTTATTTTGGTGAGTAAGATGAGAAAATGTGAAAAAGGGTGGGAAGGAAGAACATTAGAGGTTGAAGATAAAAAGAAAGAAACAACAGGAAGGAGACAATTTGGAGTCATGGGTGGAGGGGGGATAGGGGGATAAAAAGAGGTGGGAGGAAAAATAAGGGATTAGAAAAATGTCAAGCATGCCATGGAATTATGTATTCCTTATTATGCGTCGCAGGGAACACAGTAATAAATAAAATAAATAAAAGCAGTATACACACACACACACACACACACACACGGCCCCACCCATGAACTCAGAGGCGACCCCGGTGCTCGGCAGTGCGCGTTTGGAAACGGCAGCCTCAGCAGTGCGCGCTGCGCAGCGCTGCTGACACCTTCTGTGCCCTTCTACCGTCAACAGGAAAACCAGGACAAGATCAAGGTGCTAATTGCGGCTTTCTCGCGCTGTTTTCTCACCGTCAGGCTGCTCAATCCGAGAAAAGTTATTTCTATAACCTCGACACCGACTAAATAAAAACTAAAAACTAAACCCACTTAAAACGCGCTTTTAATTCATATGATGCACACCGGAATGCATTTTGCAGTAATCTATCCTATCATAATTATCATTCATTAATTATTGTATGTCAATTACGTGCCAATTAATGCACAATGAGCATTGACACCTAAAAACAGTGCATGCGTCTGACATTGCCTTGGATTAAGGAACATTTCATGTGACAGTGACAACACAGGTGCATTTTTGAGGCGACCTGAGAAATGCTCCCTGCGCCCACACACACGCACAACACACACACTGAGCGAAGGCCACTTTAAGGTGTCAATGCTATCAGAGTCAGAGACACTTGTGCTATCACCTTGGTTGTGGTCCTCAGATACACTTGGTATTTTATTATTATTATTATTATTATTATTATTATTATTATTATTATTATTATTATCATTATTATTTGGTTATCCATCTGTCATATCTAATGTATAAAGTTTGCTGACTGGTAAAACCTAACACACACTGTTAATATTTCTTCAGCTCCCCTGTCAAAGGAATGATTTGATAATAGTGTGATCGATAGGCTGACATCCGACTCCAGCGTCCTGTGACAGATCGATAGATGCGACAGCGGCAGAATCAGATAATGTTAGACTACTTCCCTGCGAAATCCGACAGTAAACCGGTGCATCGGATGCCCCTTTACACCCCAGATAACATTATCCCCTTAGTGGGAGAAAACAAATCACAACACTGCTTGCACCGCCTAGAGAAAGACCCTGCAAACACCACAGCAGGAAGCACAGAAGTTGCAAATGCGTCCTACAATGTTGTTTGCAAAAACTGCAAAAAGCATGCCAAAAATTAAACACAAGCCGGAGAAACCGGGCAGTGTTTTGCCGCTACGTTGAGCTTCAGACTTCCAGTGAGCGCATGAAGAGCCCGTGCAGCCTGATCTGATAAGAGATCAGCAGATACGTAGAACAACATAAACACTGACCACGTTTAACTGTAGCCTACTGTACGTACCAACGCTACTGGCGATGTAAAGGCCGCTGGTGTGCAGCAGAAAGGCCGGTAAAATAATTAGGACAGTAAATCCAGGCGAGAGACCCATGGCAGCTCCGAACTGCGCAGGTGAGAGAGTGGAACTCCGGGCTCCAGTGTGGTGAAGTTCCCCGCCTGGCGCGACCAGCCACGCCACGACAGCAACAGCACAGCAGCCCGCAACTAGACTGCCAAGTGCACCGGGAGAGACGGAGCTCTCCTCCCCTCTCTCTCTCCTCCTCTCCGCCGAGGTCTCTCTCTCTCTCTCTCTCGCTCTCTCTCTCCCACTCACACACTCTCACTCAACTCTCCTCCTCTCTTTTTCCTCCTCTATGTCTCTTTCTCTCAACTCCTCTCTCACAATGTGCGTGCTCCCCCACTCTTAGCCTCAGTGCTCTGACAACTCCCCGACTCTACACACACACACACGCGCGCGCACAAACACACTCACACACAAAGCGGGCACCGGGCGCCCACACGCTCCCTGTGCGTCTCCGCTGTGTAAGATGTGAGGATATTTGTGAGCGCTGGCCGTGCAGCGGACTGACTGGCCCGCTGACAGCTCGCATTGACAAGAAATGCAGTGAAATGAACTAACAGGCTGCTTTAGCGTGTGGCGCGCCGCAAAAGTGATTTTATTTGGAACTTGGACGCTCTTTCTGGAATGAAAACTACTGTTTAACTCTCCCCTCCGACGGTCCCTGATGTGCTGCAAGCCTTGCATAAACTTTGAATATCCCGTCAAGCGTCCTGGGTTGGGTGAGCAGCAGCGCCCCGTGTGGTTAACTGGCGGAAACACTCAGTTTTGCAGGGCCCAAGGGTCCAATTTACATACAGAAAAAAAGTCTTACTAGGCCTAACCTGCTTGCCCTCATTTAACACATCATTTACCCCTTTTGACCACTAATCTTATATTGTTGCAAACACTAATGAGCAGCATAAGGCCAACAACAGATATGACAAAAACCCAATTACCTTTTCAGAAATGGTTTAATTTTTTTTTTTTTTACATTACAGGGACAATAAAAAACAACAACTCATAAATAACTATCTTTAAAGTAATTCCAAAACCAGGTGTTGAGTTGAGTCCCAATTAGCAGTATTTCAAGTTCAAAAAGCTGTGAATTTATTTATAGTCTTCGGTGTCCGTTTTCAACAAAAAGCAATAAAAGAGCTCCAAAGAAACAAAATAGGATCTCCTTGCAGGTACAATGGCTACAAAAACTGCAGAAGATAGAGTAGAACAGCATTAACATTTTAATAAAAGACTAATTGCAGAGCACTCTTTAGACACCTTAAAGAGTGGTCATTGAACAGGGTCAGATTAGAGAGGGGGACAGGTTTAATATGGATTAAAAAGAAATAAATAGAAATGACAGATATAGTTCTATTTAAATAGTTTGATTTCTGGGTAAAAAAAAAAATGCTTTTTTGTTTTATAACTGACAGTTCTTAAGATCCACCCACACTTAACTATGTTACTACATCAGCCAACTTGCTGACAACTGGTCGTTTTAATTTGTTTTGCCGCCTTCTGCAGTGTATAAATGACAGTTTATAACATATTGTGTATATCCCAGTTGGAGTAACCAGGTCAAATTGATCGTTTTGTCTGATAAAGAGTCAAAACCACAAAAATATTAAATTTACAATTTAAATAAAAAAAAGAGGCTGGAACCAGCAGATATTTGATTTTTCCTTGATAAATTACTTCAGCGATTACTTGTGACGATTTGATCGACTCATCAATTAAGTGATCAATTGCCTTCAGTTGAAGTGAATTAACAATAAAAAATAAAAAAAAACCTTTCCAGGTAGAGTCAGGAAGAGGAAAGTATTGTTAATGTTAATGACTTAGACTCTCTTCTGAGACTTTCTGATGGGATGTTTCTGCACAGTTTAGTTAGTTTAGCACAGTGACCCAAAGGCAGACTGTAGTAAATGTCACCTAATTATTAATGTGAAGCTACAGGCAACTCAAAACTGTAATTTTGTTCAACTAAATAACTGTTAATTGACTTGGTGGCCTTGCCATCAGCTGCTAGAAATATCATGTTTCCCTGTTGTATCTCTAATTTTATCATTATATCCTGGTTAAAAGGCTTTGTTCCCAACTGCTGTGAATTTGTTGGAACAAATATGAAATACTGTTCTTCCATGCGCATCACCTTAGATGTGTGATTGACGTGATAATAATAGAGCTTGCTATTTTTGTATTATTTACGTCGTCTTCTTGATTTAATCTGCATATACTACGCCTACCATCTTGGTGTCTGAACTTCAGTGAGAAAAATTGGAATCAACAATGGTGATTTGTAGCTATTCTTTGATGTTTTGTGTACTATATATATATATATACACACTGTATCATCTTTCCTCTGGTTATAATGACATAACAGATAATATGTATGAGTTTAGAAATGCCTTTGATGTTGACTTTGACCTAAAATTAATTTACTGCAGTCTAATCCACTTTTGACATCTAAGGAAATGCTAAACACGTTGAATTTAGAGGGGTGAACTGCTTTTTAAAAATAAATAAATAAATGTTTTGGTATTTTCTATCAAAAATGTCTCTTTTATCGGAAATCATCTTTATCAGTATTTCATTGTGCTACTTTTTATTCTCAGAAAAGTTCTGAATTTTCTGAAAAGTTTAGAAAAGTCTGTGCTGCCTGACAAAAGTGTGGGTTTTTACAATAACAATAACTCGTTGACAGCGTCAGCATTGTCACAGTCGCAGTTAACTCAAAACAATACCGTGTTTGCTTTGATTGACAGGTTGATCACCTCACCTGCATTCAGCCATAATGCCATTGACCAAATTGGGGTTTTCAGGTTTCAGTAAACAATGCAGACAGCCGTGAATACAAACTAAATTATTTCAAATCGTGAAAACTATGATTAATGTCACAGACGGTATGTCCATGTAAACTCTATCGCTTCACCTTGTGGCGTCAACACTGACTCTCATTTAAGTATATTCTGTGATGGCCATGCCCCCCAATTAGAAGAAGTTTCATGAACTACAGGATACAGTAAAACTCCAGGGATTCCTCAGTTGCCACATCATCATTGAACTTTTACAGGAAGCTCTGGAGAGCAGACTGAATAAATTTCCACCTCCGTTTCTTGAATCATCCAGTATCTCACCATGCACTATTCAGGACCTGTATGCCAGCAACGTAGTAGGAGTGAAGCCATTCTCAAGGCTATCGTCTTAGTTCTTTAAAATATTTTAACTTAGATCAGTTTAATCTTGTTGCTGTATCTTATACCACATACCCTGCACATTACATTCACTTCCAACTATTAAGCAACATCAAGATACATTTAGTTTGTGATTTTGATTCTCTTTAACATACCAGGCAGCATGCTTATCTTGTACACATCTGCAAAATGTCGATTGCCAGTAGTTTTTACCGACCGCTGCAATGAGGTTAGAAAAAGATGGAGGTCTTAGCAAAAATGAAGTGGACAGGAACTAGTATGAGACATGACACAATGTGCAAACTCATACTTATCCTCTACCCTGCACGCCACAACTTTACTCTTCACTGCAACACATCAACATATGAGTCTCTAGGACAAGTAACATGTAATTAGAGACAATAAATAGACAAATGTCCATTATCAATCCTGTAAACATCACGTTTCACCCTCCCTCAGCTGTTAAAAGTGTTTGCAGCCTGCAGAGATGTCACACACCTGCAGAGGCCCTATATGCTGCAGACGGGGGAAAGGGATGGCAGCGGGAGAAGAGAAGCAAGATGGAAAGTGACAAAAATTGCTATTGAAAAGGATGGAGGGAGAAAGGAGAAGGAGATGTCAGATAAAGATGGAGAGACAGGCAGAAGCAACTAGAGGAAAGTAAAGGTGGAGAGAGAGAGGGAGAGAAAGGGTGAGGGTTAGGACAGAGGTGGACATATCTGGGGCAGCATGGACCCATGCACATGTAAACACAGTACAATAGTACCTGGAGGTCTCTGCTATACAAACATAGACACTGACCCTCCGCTGAGAGAGAAGACATGTGTGTGTGTGTGTGTGTGTGTGTGTGTGCGTGTGTGTGTGTGTGTGTTACAGTGAGAGGTCATCTTTCACCAAGCATCGAGATCACACCTGGGCTCTCAGTACATACATCTCCACAGGGCTGTTTGAGAAAACACGCACAAACATGAACACCTCTAGAGAAAAGCCACACCCTGTTTGCCTCCCGTCCGCATCGTCGCGACACAGTCCATGTACCCAGCATGCCTCTCTGCGACCAGACGACCCCCCCACCCTTTCCACACTTCAACATCAACCCCACAACCAACCCTGTTGCCCCTCTCCCCCGCCCTCTCTTCCATCCCCACCGCCCACCACCTCCTCCCTCACCACCGCTCCTGGTCGCTTTGCTGTTGCCATGGAGATACCAAGCCCTGCACCTTGAAAAGTGCACTTGGAAGGAGCAGGGGAGAGACAGACAATAATATCCCTCTTCCCAGACGAACAGACACACACACACACAAAAAAACTTGTGTGTTTGTGGAGGTTATTCTAGCTAGGTTTGGCAGAGCGGGCGTGTGTGTTTGTGTGTGTGCAGGCACGTGTTTGTGTGTTTCTCTGGGAGGTGGGTGTTCAGATGTCCATTGCCTGTGCATGTGCAAACAGATTGTGAGTGGAGAAATAGAGCTACATGGTCAGACAAGACAGTGGAGAAAATCTGTTGTGTTCTTAATCTATGTGGTTAATATAGAGTCTAATTGCAAGTTTCCATGTTAGCTGACAACTTCTGTGGTGGCATTCAAGCTTATTCTTTACAAAAAAACTGTTTGTACTATACAATGCAACAACAACAACAACAACAACAACAACAGCACAGAACAAGAACAAAACCCACACGTGAACTTACTGTATTATTCTTTTATTATAATTACCTCCAGTTGCCAACAGCAAAGGGGTGTCATCTTTTTTCCAAGGGGTTGTTCTTGATAAAAGGTGTTTTCAAAACAAAAGATGATCTGATTCTTGTTTGCTCAAATTTGTGTATTACTGGTCTGACGTTTCGTAAGTGCCTGAGCATGATGTATCTTTTCTCGCTTGCAACTTGATAGTGCTGCACGTGTTAAGGGCTATACGGAGTGAGCATATGCCATATTGTGGCCTCTCTCTCCAATGACTCCTGCTGTCCTAGCAAGGTCAGGCAGTAGGCCACCTTGTGTACCCATGTATTAGCATGCCTTATGAGTGCAAGGACAGGTGTTCTCAGTGTCTCTGAGAGGTTACATGATGAAGCATCAAAGCCCCATGGCAGCACATCAGGCCAAAGCCATGAACCCCGGCACAGGTGGCTGCTGAAAGTCAATTCACATAACTCCACATGGAGAGCAATGCACAGAGGACTGTACGTGTGTGTGCATCTTTGTGTGTGCGTGTGCATATAGTGCATAAGTGATCCCACCACAATGCATATCTAAATACAGCGGACACCATGCAGGTGCACTGCAATTGTTAGGCTGAAAGTAGTAGAAAGTGTAACTAGAGAAACCCACAAACCCAACAAGAAAACCAATACTGGGACGTGATTGTATCAATAGAAAGGGACACAAACAATTTACCTTGCTCCCTTATGTTGCAGTTTTTCAGAAGAATAAAATTGGAATAAAGCTAGAAGGAAAGTTGGAGGTGAGTTAAACTTTGCACAAGTGAGGTTGACTAAAATCTAGGGGCATGGTGCACTATTTTCTTGCTGTGTTTTGGCAGTTTAATAATAATTATTATTCTTCAACTCCAACCTGAGATTTCTCCAGTTTCATCTTCCGTTGTAAAAATAAGATATGTTCAAAACCATCTTAATGGGAGTAGCATAAAACTCCTTTAATCTCTATAAACAGATATCTGCATATGAATAGCTTTTTTTTTTTTTTTTAAATGAATCTGCATTCATATGCAGATATCTGTGTTTTAGAGATTAGCCTAAATTTCATCTGGACCTAAAACATCTACTCTCAAATTGCTAATCGGACCGTAAACAATTACCAGCGCACAGAAGAGGAAGTCTTGGCCTGAATTAATCCATTATCCAGCTATTCGCTGGCTACACCGGATCCCCCGAAATATTTGCCCATGCCCCCAGAGACTAAATCGGCATCAGACCAATAGCCAATGGGTTCCGAGATTGAAACTCCTTAAACACCACAAAATAATATAATATCCAGACACCAAGTGGCCCATGACTGAAAAAGGTGGCCCAAACACTGGAGATTCATAACTCATAAAACCAACAATCTTAATGTGTGTCTGCACCCTCAACAAGCATATCGATCATCATGAACCACATTTAAAAGCAACTGCAGGAGAAACAAAGACTGTGGTATTGATTTTGGAGACGGTGACACAAACAATGGATTGCATAGACTATAACCAAGTGGGAAGGTATACTCTCATGTTGTCCATCTAATAGCGTAGCGTAGAAACATATGAAATATATTTCGAGAACGATTTGTGTAATTCTATTGTGGTAAAGATGGAGAGACGTATAAAGAACTGATAAATTGATAGAGCAATCTGCTACATACACTGGTTTCACTTAGGATTTTTCCTGCAATTTTATGCTTTCACAGTAAGGTTAACCGGCTGATTCCGTCAATACTTTTCACTTTTCATTGGGTGGAGTACTGTGAAAGCCTACGGAGCTCGACCCTCAGGTCAATAGTGCCTTTACTTATTCACTGACAAAGCCAATACACCGCCGTCCACTGCAGGACCACCTTCAGGTGTGTTTATTCTCACACACACACACACACACACACACACACACACTTTGCTATTGACTGTTTATGCGCCATATGTTATCTAAGCTCTCAGTGGGTGCCTGTGGCCTATTTCCCTTCATGCCCTTAACTGATCGGCCCGGTTGCCCTTTTGGATAAGTGATCACCACGGATCTGGAGCATGGAGATGTGCTTGTCTTTGCATTACCAATATCTAACGCAGCTCTGCTGAACAAGAGTAATCAAGTGTGTTTTTACTTGTTATAATTAAAAAACTCTTCACACAAAAAAAACCACTACCAGTTTAAAACAGCTGTTGGGAAAATAAGCTATTTTGTTTTCTCTTCCAAATTCCTCACTTGTCCAGCACTAAATTAATATTTCCTAATCTTCCACCCTCCTAAGAAGATTAATATTCAATTTGTTATTTTCCTGGATGATTTTAATCTTTGTATGGAGCTGGCTTGTTCCAGTGACCAGGGCAATGGACAAGTGGATTTTCCCAGGCTGCCTAAAGTCAAAACGGGCCTGGATGATCAAGGGCAGTCCGGCCTGTAATTCCAACAGCGGCTCGTACAACAGAAAGGCAGCCATGCCAGCAAAGACATATTCTTCTCCCTGACCTCAGTGGCACAGTGGCCACTGAATTTAACCTGACCACAGGAAGCTCAAGGTCCTGCCCAGGAATGAGTGCTATTGTTGTACTGTAATTATCGGAGGGAAAGTATGTGTGTGTGCGGGTTAGTGAGAGAGAGAGAGAGAGAGAGAGAGAGAGAGAAAGAGTCCGTCTATTCAAGGAAGTATGCAAAGACAGAACTGTTTTGTTTTTTTTAAAGCTCCTGTCACAGGATCAGATCAGTACACAAAGGTACCACAACTGTGAAATCTGGGAGCATTTCAGCTAATAATTATGTAACGTCAAGTGAACGCTTTCTCTGGACCCGGGTGCAGACCAACACGTCCCAGAAAAACTGAACCGTAGTTCGGTTGTCAATTTGTACGCCCAACGGAAGAAAAATGCGTTCAAGCAAGAATTCATGCATATTGTGATGAGATAATCCCTCACACAGCATTTATGACTATGAAATGAATTTAACGTAACTGCTGTGATCAGTGACTTCGCCTTAGGCTGCAAAGTTAGAGTTGACCCTGCTAAAGCTCTCAGTCATAACGTCAACAATGAAGAAGTCATTTTAGCTGATTCATAAACTCAATCTGTGGCAAACATGCTCTGTCAAGCGTTACTTAATGCCACGTACATACTTACATACCGCAAAACTCACTATGTTAAGTTTAGATTAATTACTTACACCTTTTTCTTTTTTATACATATTTTTATGGGCATTGTTGGAGGGAGACTGGACTAAGAATGTCTTCACTGTGATTCCTGTGCATATGAAAATAAAGAACTCGAAAAATATTCTTCGCTTGTCAAAATGTGTGATAATAATAATAAACAACTTTGATGATGACATTTATTATACAAAGGAACTTCTTCACAAAAAAGAAAAAAAAATGTTGGGCAAAACAGCTCTTTTATCGAGAAAAACAAACAAACCTAGTTTTAAAATAGTCTCAATGTTCAGAATATTGCAATATTGCTCTGTTCATACAGTAGTTTGTGCTGTATGCAGGTATTTCTTCAAGGGATTTCTATAAATGCCTCAAAAAGTACAAGACGCAAAGATCAAAATAAAGGAAGATATTTAATCAAATACTGGGAGTGTCATAGTGCCTTCCTGCATCACTGCGGTAACACTAACACGTTTTATTTCCTGTTCCAGTGTGTAAGAGCAGGTAGGAATGAACATGTGGCTAACATTTCTATCAAGTGGACAAAGGGACTTTTAGTCACAATGTTCCTCACGAGGTGGGATAATCCCTCAGAGGCATATCCAGCTTTCAGAAGAATGAGAGGCATGATCACAGGCACAGCCACACGCCGCCCGCCCACACGCACATGCACGCACGGCTATTCGTGCCCGAACGCCCGCCCGCACGCATTCAGATAGAAAGGGCTTTTTCTGATGCAGCACTAATGTACTAACATGAATCTGGTGTGAATGTTATCCCTGGGGTAGTGGACTCTATTAATTGTTTGCCTATTAATTGCATGCAGAATGCAGAGTTGATATCAAAATACAGGATGTACGCCAGTGTTAATCATTACATAGGAGCCGGAGTGTGTGAAGATATCACCTAATGAGGCACAGAGGAAGTTCTGATTGTAATGCCAAGTGTAATGTGACGCGTTAGGAACACTCCGTTGAGCCTACTTAAAAGTATGATTTAAGTTATTTTGCGTGTTGATCTAGAGGAAAATGAGCCAAGGCACAGGACAGTCATTAATTCCTGCTGATTCCTTGTCATTGAAATATTTGAAATAAACAAAACTAATCTTAATGTTCATCCTTCAGAAAAACAAAAGTAATCCTCCCATGTCTCAAAGCGCATTTTATGAAAAATTCATCGCAAATATGGTATGCAAAACTATTTTGTGAGGGCATAACAACAATATATTTGAATCCTGAAGATTTAAAATGACTCATACAAAAGCAAATGTACTCAAATGTACTCTACAAATGTAAATGTACTCTACAAATGTAAATGTACTCATGCATGAGAGCCTGAGTTGTGTGTGACACCAGTAGGAATGATGGGTGTTTCCGGTTTGGCGCCCTGGGTAGCAGTTTCAACAGGGTCAGAGGTCCGATGCCAAAGGGTAAAGTAAGTGAGAGCAAAGCGGTGAGCACCGAGGTGGCCGGCTTACAAATAAGGACAGAGATTGATGAATGGAGAACCAGACCGAGGAGAAGCGAGGACAATGGCCAAGAGATTTAATGACTGGGAGAGCAAGAGAGGTGGAGGGAAGAGAAAGACCGTCTGAAAAGAGTACATCCACACTAAGCCAACAACATCTTTTAACATATCTTTGCTTTGTTTTGACCATCTGTTCAAACTAAGCTTTCAGTTTTCTTACCCACAAACAATCATTTTTCAAAACAGTTGAAATACATCTTAAAACGCCAGTTATAGTTTTAGTCTATCCTCCTCCGTGATCACACAAAGTCATGTGACACAGGTGTTGCGATTGAGCTGTATTTATGCTGATTACGAAGCATCACTTAATGTTTATGCTTGTTCAGTTGTATGACAACGCAGAAGGAAGTGTGTGAATGAGAACTACAAAGTCGTGAGTTCAGTTGCATTAAAACGCAGTCGAGGTGATCGCAGAGAGCAGAACCTAAAAGCCTGAGACTAAACAGAGTGATCCCTCCACTGCTCACCAGATGTTGGTTGTGCTGTTTGCCAACGGAAATTGGCCAAAGTAAAAGAGATTTAGCTATTTTCGCATTGTTCAGGTATTTTAGTTGGACTGTAATCTGTATGAAAACGACCCGAAATCGCAATTGTGGACGTCATTTCCACATGCGAACAGAGTTATGAAAAGATTCCAGATACCGAAGAACAAACTATATTACAATTTATATTCCGACAAGACACTGGGCCCGCTGGAAGATTCATCACAACTTTAAAAGGTGACATGTAACTCAAACCTACATCTGTATTTTGTTGCTATTTAGGAGCCATGCCATGCAGTCCAGTCAGAAAAAGGGGAATGACCACTCTCTTCTGCCAGGAGATATTTATAATCTGTCAGTGGGCTTCAACCATGACCGGACACTCCCCACATGGAATACATCAGGACTGATTCTGATCTCCATAATTATGCACACATACATGCACGCATTCACCACATGCAATATGAAACTCTACTTAGTTATTTTGTGCTATGCTATGAATGCAAAAATATGGGAGGACTGAGACCTTCAAAGAGGGAGAAAAACGTTCACGAGTCCAGTCGCATATAAAGAACAAAAAGACAGCAAGCAATCACGATGTTTTAAAAAGCACACATTGTTTAAATCCACATTTGTCTCTGTATTATAAATGCTTATTCTCAGATTAACATATCTTAATGTAAAAGGTGTCATACTAGTGTTGCTATGATAATAAAACACAGTCACTATCCTAATCCTAATTAAGATCATGGTGTATTTTGATACAATTTCAAAAAGTGGGACACTCACAGTGCACACTGAGACATATTTTGAATACCAGAAGCACCAGCAAACAAAAGAGCATTTCACAAGGGCGACCACCACATTATGATCCTGGTGTTTAGAAAACACTGATCCTGTTCAACTTTGGAGAAGAGGAGACTGGATGGGAGGAAGAACGGGGCTGAAAAGTTATTATGTGAGATTTTGGACATATTGGAGTTACGTCCAAAGAGTTTATTAGATGTTGATAAATGTGTTTCTATGCACATGATGTCATGTGTTCTTGGCATTTGTGCGTCTGAAGGAGGAACAGTTGTATGAGGTTTATATAAGAAAGCAAAACGTACATGTGTGGAGGTCAGGACCATGCTACACCCTTCCACCGAGTCTCCTGATAATTGGGCCAGTAGTTTCTCTATAATCCTGTTTACAAACAAACCAACAAATTGAATTGAAACCCTCCTTGGCAGTGGGTAATTATCACCTGATCCTGCAGTTCCCCTCAAATATAAGGAACATTTCTTCAGTTCATTGTTTTACTGCCTGCAACTTTTCTGTTGGATTACTCTCATCATCGCTGTTTCTAGTTGCAACAATCAGCTGTTTTCAGCCTGATAAACCTAATGTACACTATTAAGCCTAATAGCAGAGAAGGTTAGCAACTAGCTGGTGAACATAGTGGAGCATAAAGCAGCTGAAAACCCAGATATCTTTTTTCAGGAGTTGGTGGAGATCAAAACAGAGATAAAAAGAGAGGAAATATTGGATTCACCAGGTGGTCAGACACACCAAAAATGAATGCTAATTTTGCTCTGTGTCTACTCAATATGTAAATAGGTAGGTGATAATATATCAGGTAAGCAGCTGAAAAAATGTAGGGAATGATCATTCAAAAACATAATTTAATGTAATCCTGGATAATGTACAATGTCATTTCAAGGTGTAATGTTTTGAGATATAGCTTTGTATGACAGCCTCTTTAGAACACTAAACACACACACACACACACACACACACACACACACACACACACACATGGTCACTTTCAGCTATAACAAAGAAGGCAGACAGCATCCACACAGACAGACATAGCGTGCTGATGATCACAGTCACTACCACAACCGTTCTCACTTCATGTGAATCACTGCGATCGACCATGCCATGGTTTCTACCCATTTTGTACAACGACATGCTTCCTTTGTGTGTGTGCCCACTTACGTGTGAGCGTGTTTATATCCTCCGCAGCAGAAACATTTTATGCACCCCAACACAATTTAATTTAGTTTAATCTCAGCCTTTCCACTGGGAATGCAACATATAATTAAACTTTATGGAACTGCCCTGCAGCTCATGCGGAGAAGCAGATTGTCACACACACACACACACGCGCACGCACACACACACACACACACACACACACACACACACACACACACACACACACACACAAATAATTTGTGTTAATGCATAATCAAATTATTATATAACTTATGATTTAAAATTCAACACCTAAAAATAAATATTGATAAATCCTGAGAACACGGCAGTGCATAATTGAAAGAACAGCATGAATAACCATATAAACTTATAATGCATCTTTTCTATTACATGAATGTGGGGATGTGGATTTCATTGATTTGATTCTGCGCTTCATTACGTCTCCATGTATACAGGCAAACGCTGTGGATGCAATAACACCAGTTATTAGGAATGATACACAGTAATTGGTTCTGAATATATTTTAGTCAAAGCTGCTCCTGTCTGTTCATAGCTGCTTTTATTAGGTTACTGAGGACATAACATGGTCATCCATCTATCTGGATGGGGCTTAGCGCCGTGGATTCTTATTGGAGTTTCCATGGAAAAGGAGTGGTCAGGTCAGTACTGCCTCGGCAGCACCGGGGTCTGAAGGCATCGCCCCGGAGACGGAGGGAGATCAACTCAGCCGAGATTAGATGTTGTGTAACCCGCAGACACACATGTGTTGCACCACGGGCACCGCCAAACACATGGGAGAAACGATGTGTCTACATGTGTTCATGCATCATATACAGACGCGTACTGGATACCTGATGGGTTTTCTGCACCTTGGGGAAAGGTCAGAGGCATTTTGTTGATGCATCTCTCTGTATCCACCTCCTATGTAGAACAAAGGCCTGCTCCTCCGAGACCTCCCGCATCTCCCTCTCCTCTCCTCCCCTGACCTAGTTTACCTGATTGATTTCCACCCAGCTGGCCACTTGTATAACAATCCTTACGTGTGTACAAGTGTACGTGTCTGTGTGTGTGTGTGTGTGTGTGTGTGTGTGTGTGTGTGCGTTCAAAGCATCCATGCAATGTGTACGAACGGATCTAGGTTAAGGTTTTACTTGAACATTCATTGAGTAAAGACTTTTATCCTCTACTAGATTCCAAATGTAAAGCAAACTTAAACACAAATAGTTTTCAGTGTAAAAGCTCTTCCTTAGTCTGACCCCAACTTCAGCACAGATGAATTCTGACATCTTACAATGCAGTGCAACAACATCTTGTGAAGTGTTTTTGTAGCGAATTCAACAGGTTTTCTAAGGCAACTCCATTTCCCAAGCAATGAGACTCCTTTCTTCTCTCCAAGTAACCTCAGTACAGTCCATCTGGGACACACACACACACGCACGCACACACACACACACACACACGCACACACACACGCGCACACACACACACACACACAATATAACGGAGTGTACTGCCAACACTGTTCCTCACACCCCCTTAATGTCCCTTTGGCCTTACAAAGTCTGTTTCTCACACGACCGCACTATTAATACATTTGTTTTTTCTTGCTTTCTCTCCGTCTCTCGGCCTCTCACATTCACTTCACCCATGACATCCACACAATTCCCGAAATAATAATACATTCCTAATATATCATATTCATCAGTGCTGTTGCTCCAGTCAGGAATTTGCAGTCACATGTGCAGTATAACTCGGAGAAAGAAAAAGAGCTTTGGCTGCACAGCCTCGATAGTAAGAGCAGCTCCTGAGAATGGCTTTGTTTCAAAGCCGTTACAGTTAAGGTTTAGGAAATTACCGGCAAGATTTGTGACATCAGCAAGGGAGGCTGAGATGTCCAAGCCCAACAGCTGTATGGGAGTTCAACACGGAACTGCAGTTATATATCAAGTGAGAGGTGGAAGACGCACTTGTCAAAACTCTAAATCTAATTCCTGCGGTGACATAACTGGGCATTATATTGGTTAGTTATCAAAGTAAATAAGAATCAAGTTTGCTGAAGTGTCCTTAAACAAGAGACACTTACAGGTTTATCTGACAGAGGAGAGTGAGAGGAGATACATTAAAAAGGTAAATCCCTCATTGCACAATGTGCTATGGAGAGTAGGGTGATGTTTAGAGTGACAGTGTGAATAACTTTACCATTTGCCATTGATTTCTCTTCCCACTAAGTTTGCTGATCTGGGAATTAAACCTGTATGGTCAATATTATTATTATTATTATTATTAACAAGAGGAATGACAGCCAAAACCTAATAGTAAGAACCCAGATTCTATGAAACTGGAGTTTCCCTTTGACTTACAGGAATCAGTTTAGTAATGCATCAGGTCATACTGTAGTAATATAATTATAGAAACTGATGTTTACCATATCAGCTGAATCATCTTCTGAGTAAAAGGTCGGTTTGTGCCATTTGTAAAATCTCTTTAGTGTAATTTTCATGGCTGATTGTACAGTTTGTTTATTTCAGCAAATGATTATACAGCTGTATCTGGAGGAAAGGAGAAAAGGCACCGCTTTTGCTAAACAAATAAAATACAGTTGAGTAGACATAGTATATCTTTCTATAAGATGAAAATCATCACATAAAGTCAGACATAACTTTGATTTAGCCAGCACTGCATCCTCAATCCAGACAAAGACAGGAGGAGATTGGTTTCCTGGAGGGAGTTTGCAAAAATGCATTACAAAGAGCGGTTTACTGCTCTGACATGATCGGATCTGATATGTGATGTAGAAGTCAGCTGATGCTGTTTGACTATGACTGAACTATTAAAACTGGTGCTTCAAACCAGTTTCAAACTAACCGTGTTTACTTTTGTATTCTCAGGAACCGAGCGTCCATTGTAAGCGATGAAGTAATAGTGATGCCGTGGTCTTGGGTCTGTGTGCTCCAGATTAGTGTTTTCTGGGCACACAAACTCTGCCTAAGCCACAGGCTGCGAGTCACTGGATCAGGAGGAAGAATTCACAGCTAAACAAACGTAGGACAACAGCCAGGCCAACCCACTTTGCTGGCAGCCATGCATGGACATGAAAACACACACACACACACACACACACACACACACACACACACTACTCTTCCCTGTGTCTACTCTATTCACTATTTCACTCTTGATCTTTCTGATGCAGCCTTTGATAAATTTGCCCTTTTTGCTGTTGTTATTTCTTCTACTGGCTTTCTCTCCAGTCGCTGCACCTATCATGTTAGCAAGAAAATCTACAGTATCTCCCAGGCCTACGGGGATAAAGTCATTTTTATGGCGTGGATGTATTGCTTTAAGCCATAAGTGGCTCACAAGAAGAACAAACACACTGTAGGAGGGTCATGGAGCTCCCAGGCTATCATTTCACCCCCTTCACCACTATCTACAGAGAAGGGCAAAGAGCACATTTATCTCACAGGCTATTGTATATCTTCCTATGCTGTCTCTTTCTTCCAGTCTACTGACAACATAAATGCAGGCCATTTATTTAACAGGATTAGGAGATAAGGCTGCTTTCCATTTGACCTGGGCACCAGCGCCACACAGAAATCCTCCCTTGTCCCACAGCCTGAGGCTAATACTTTGTGCTAACCACTAACACCTTCATCCACAGGAGAGGGCTGCACAGATAGAGATGATCTCAGCCAGTGGGCCTCAAGGCTGGGTGATTTATCTCATCCTTTGCCTGCTGCTTTGGGAATGTGGGAAAGGAGCATTTGGCCACCAGGGCTGAAAAGTGCCTCATAGCATCTCTCGTGTTCTAAAACTGAAAGAAGAACTGAAGAACAGAAAAACAAGAATCCACACAGTGCATATTGTGAAACTTTAACAGCGTCATTCTGGCATGCTTAGAAATTAAGATGGTGGCAATTTTACAAGGACATAAAATCTGTGGTGTTTACAGCTGCACTTCATAGCAAGTTATATTAGAAATATTTGTTTATTGTCCGACCGTCCTGCTCTTGTATCTACACACTGTTGACAACCACCAAAAAAAATTCTGTTGACATAGTCTAACGAAAGGGTTCAAGACCTGTTGAGAACAGGCACACGTCTGATGCCAACTCTTTATTTCTGCAATACTATATATAGTCCGTGAAAAGTAGCGACAGTCCTTATTAGTCTGCAGTTCTCCATATTTCCATGTGGGGGCGTGACAGGGGGCATATACTTATGGCAAAAAAGAACACGATGCTCCATCCCTGACATTATAAAAGATCAGGGAGCTCTAAAAGGTCGCCGTTGCCATATTCTCAAACTCGGCGGTATTGACACTTGGTATTTCTCTGATCTTTTGCTCTAATTAAAAAAAAACGAAAAACAGTTGCCAAGGCTGCGATTCAAGTGTGTTTGGAGTGTCGTGTATTTTGTACTGTTTTAGGATGTGTGTTTGTATCTGCCTATGTGTGTGTGTTTTCATACACCAACAGCACATTGTAATAAATCCTTCAAATGAACACCACCAAGCCAATCCAAGTTGATGCTGAGCCCAAGCTCATTCCTGGAAGTCATAGATCATAATGTGCAAGATTGAACATTAAAATACAGCAAGGCTGTTAAAGATCTCTGTGATGAATTCACAGAAGTAGCCTTGTGTTGATCTGCAGTTTTGTAAACTGAAATGTTGCCTAATTGACAGAGATTCCAAACAATAGACAGGAAGTGGAGCTAAAGGAGTCGTCCTTATCAGCTGCAAAATAACACATCCTCTATGGTGTTATCATTGTCTGCATTAATCTGCCCCTCAGTGTTATAATGTTCGTTGTGTCAATGTTTATATACAAATCAGTCCACACCAGTCAGTTCATTTAACACAGATTTCACTACAGTCACTATACATTTCAACGCTATGAGCCATTTAACAACCCTGAAATCAGCACTTCACTGTCACTTAAATATCAACACGCATGAACAATCAAAGACCTGCCATGTGTAAAACCATATCCAAGGCTCAACAAAGCATGCTATTTTGAAACCATGAACACAAAGCAATTTGAGGCAGTCTGGGCCCTTTTGTCCACAACAAAACCTTGTAAAGGAAAGATACGCAGCCATATTCAACTCAGTGTAAAATGTCAAGACGTAGATTATATAGATTATCAACTTGTCATCCTGAGGTGTCGGTGATGGTATGGAGTGGGGAAGAAATGAGCCAAAATTCCTGTCACAGGACCGTGTCAGCTCGAGGTAAACCCCAGCCTATGGGTGAGTTATAAGTATCAGCATGTCCTGGCATAAGTGTTGGATTAAAAGGCTAATGAGTCGCGTTGGATCAATCTTTGTTGTATGACAAGTTTGGGCATAATGGGACTGGAATGAGGTAAATGGCAAGGAAGAAAAAAAAAAAACAGGACACACACGCACACACACACACACACACACAGTTCAGTCAGAGTTCATTTAGTACTTATGTAGAAGTTTAACCACTGCAACCATCAACAACACATTCCCCATAGGCGAGACACTTGACATGCGAAACCAGCATCTTGAGCAACCCCAGACTTCTTGAGATCATGTATAGTGAAAGTGAAATGGGGCGAATGAGACGGAGACAGAGGGAGGAACTGCAGAGGTATAAACAGATGAACTGGTAAGTCCCCCAGCACTTCTGCCATTTAGTTTCCATATCCATAAAAGCTGGGGCAGATCCAGAGTTCATATTAGTTCACAGACTTACACTCACACAATATCTCTAATGCACATGCACAGTGTCTGTAGATACAGATCACTGGTGGTACTAAAGCACACAAGTACTTGGCAGCTGGAAGCGACGAGAAAAATCTACAAACACAACACACGTGGCCTACTGTATACTTAAACATCTGCCTTGCTATACAGCAGCACATACTGTAGACAGCTGCAGCCTCTGTGCTTTCACTGCTTTTTGGTCTGAATGTTTTTCTGAAGAGAATGAAATTGCGCAAAAGCCTTCAGCTACTTAACCCTCCGGCCATTCATGGACCATGTTTAGACGATTACATCAGTTCACCTCTGAAAAGAAAGGTATCACACACTCTGACCTTTTTTCATTGTCATCTGATCCATTCGCAGTAATCTTTTCAACCTACACCATTCTTACATTGAATTGGATTTAGGTCTTTATTGCGACAAAACCTATGTTCAATTTATTCACACATTTTTAAACCAATTAAGAAAACAACCCTGATTGTTAAACGCCTCTCTGATTTCACTTGTTGTAACCTTTATTTTCTGCTACAGCGTTTTTAATTTCTACTAGTGAAGAAGAAGAAGAAGAAGAAGAAGAAGAAGAAGAAGAAGAAGAAGGAGAAGAAGGAGAAGAAGAAGAAGAAGAAGAAGAAGAAGAAGAAGAAGAAGCGCAGCAACACTGGTTTAAGAGCAACTTCTGTAATAAAAAATAAAAAATCTGTAAATGCAAAATCTTATTACCTTAGCATTCTCTTAATCTTAATTCACTAGGATGTTAAAATCTTAATTTTTTCTGCCCTCTTTTACTGTGCTATGTTTATTGTATTGTCGCATTTTCATTGTATTGTTAAGCAACTTGCACTGCAACTTGCCAGAAGGCGCTACATCAATACATAAAGTTTTTAAAACATCACCAAATGTTATACTGTCCCGTTCTGGGATGTGCTCGTGTGTATTTGTTGCTGAAGAGGAATGATAGACCTTTTCTTAGATACTATACTGTACATCTATAGGTTTCTGGTGTATTCAAAGATCTGAAAAAGAAGAGTGGCTTGAGATTCACTGATATTTAGAACATGCAAGAGTTACTCCAATGAGGCACATTTATTGTTCCAAGCTTTAGGTTTTACATTAAAACTAATTAAAGCTCATAAGTACCAGGTGTGGCAGTTGATTGCTCAGGTGCATTAATGAAGCTGATGATGTCACAGGCCTGCTTCTGATAATGAGCTTAAACTAAAACTGTAAAAAAAAATACTTAAATAGAGGTTAAGGGAAACAGGACTTTGTGTGTATTAGTCTTAAAATGTTATAATTACCTTAAATTGAATAAATCCACTTCTTCATTTGAATGAGGTTGGTCTTCACAGAGCGAGGGAGTTGGATGTTCTAGTACAGTAAGCACACAGCCCATCTATTTGGTTCAAACAGCTGAATGCAAAGAAAACATTTGTAAACACTGTTGGAGTTTATGTAAGCTCATTTTGCTCAGGAATTTGCTGACCAAAGAAAACACATTGTTACACATGTACATTAAAAACAGATTTGTCCAGGCACACAGCACAGTGAAGCAGACAATAAACCACACCGTTCTAATGCTGTGTGATTTAATCACAAGTGTGAGCTTTCATTCCCAAATATCATTAAAATGGGTAATAAAAGCTACTAGATCAGAACTGATAATGTTGTGTCAGTGGCTGTAACATCCACGGTGTGAGGCGGCAAGAATTACATTATAGTTATTGGCTCATATCCAAATGCCAATAACAGACTGGGGCTGAATTAGAGACAGGGTTTGTCCCAGTGAAGAGCAGGCTGTCTGCCAGACACACCTGACACTACTGCCAAATGACCTCTCGCCCTTTCCACTGCTTTCTGCAGAGCACACACACATGCATGCACACAGAAATTGCAGAGGGAAAAGGAGGAAATTCAGAAATACACAAATCCTTAGACGCCGTCTGAAAGATCTGCACCCAGGGGTGGTCTCAATAGTTTGGTTTCCAGTTGTTACAAGCGTGGGTATGTGTGTACAACCATGCACGTGCATGTGTAAATTGACACCGACTTATCGTCTATGGAATCAACGGTATCTATTTGTATAATGAAGACAAACTAGGGTTGGGTGTTTTTGTAAACACTCCTCATTCCTGAATGCAATTCGCTCCAGCTGTAAAAACACTGGATCAATCCTGATACTCATTCATCACGGTCCCAACTGCTGCCAAGATACACAGAATAGAGCCTGAAACACATGCTGTACACGAACGCATAGGTTCAATTGGCAGCAGCATCCACATGGCTGCATGCACTTGTATATATACTATCTAAACAGTCGGCCTATGTTTTTCTCATATCTTCCCGACAAATTTGGCTCCTATAAAATGCAAAAAGATAGCGGTTCTTTATCTGATTTAGGGAGTCTAATGTCTAAATGTATCTTATCCAGTGTAAAATGATGTTGGCCGCCAGCTCAAATGATCTCTTACAGCTAATTCAGTTCTTTCAATGAGATTTGATAATCTGGGATTAAGTTATGTTGGATAGGATGACTGTCAAATTAACAATCAAAGGAAGTACATATGAAATACAAAGCCCAGTTTTAGTGCCGTGTCTACAGACATTATTGAAGCAAACAAGCCCTTAACAGCTTTAGAAAAAAAAAATAACATGGATTTAGTATTTCTCTAGTGTTAGTCTGTGTATTAAAACAGCGACCATCAAAGTGGGAGCCATAGAGGTTTCTAGTCTTCTGTTTTGAGATTCAGTACCTTTAAATAGATAACAGGAAACATTAAAGGGGTTGTGACTCTCTCTGGAGAAATACATTTTGCATCTACAGACGGCGTTCAATTAAAATCCTTAAAGCTCTTTCTGCAGACAGGGGATAGGTGACAATTACACATACGTACACACACACACACATATGCACATTGGGAGGGGATTTAGAGAGACGGCTCCAGAGTCTGACATCAATAAACCCAATTCAAACCTCTATCTTACATTCTGCCACAGAGCTGATTTCCACTAACACTTAGGGCTACAAAAAAAAAAAAAGAATGTTCTGTATTGATCATTATAAAATGTGTACAGAGGATGAATTATCTACTCAAATGCCCTGTGTACACAAACACTCCTAAAGTACATGTGTGCATGTTCTCTTCCTCTCTGTCTTTTAGACTCTCTTTCTCTCTCACACACACTCTCTCACACACACAGACACCAAATAAAATCCCTGTCTGTCTGTGTTGGCTGTCTAGTAATGTATTCGGCTGCACACCTCCAGTATTTACCAAGCTCACTGTGTCTGGCATCTCCTTAAAACGGTGAAAACGCCTCAAAATGTCCCTGGAGATGCCCAGCTGGACCCAGTGAAACCATTATGGCTAGACTATAGACTCCTAATGTACAATGGGGTAGCCTTCAGCACACCATCAATACGAATATCAATGTATCAGAGTCAAAACAAGATAAGAAAAAACAAAAAGAAAAACAGAAAGAAAGTGAAGCCGGTTGCTGAAGCTCCTGCAGCACTGGCAGTGGACTGATGCCGGATAAAAAAACCATTGATAGGGAACTTTTTAAATACACTAAAGAGACTATGTTTGTGTTTAAAATGACTTTGAATTGTCACACAGGTGAGTGCGAGGCAACAGGCAAAGGACCTAAATGCAGACAATGCAGCAAAAAGTTCTGGGGTTTATTGCAAAGGTGAACAAACGTATGTTTACTGGCATGTCCGAACAGAAGTAGTCCACAGGATGGCAGGAATGGGGCAGGGAAAGGTTCAGACAGGCCGACGGGTGCAGATAGGTTTCAGGTACATGTCCAGGTAACAGGGGCTTACTCTACTAATACTGTATGATATATATCTATATCTATATATATATAGATAGATATAAAGTAGAAGGAAATTGGAATCCACTGGATAACGCAGTGCATATCAAAGGATTACATAAACGACAGATCTCACCAAAATATATAAGAAAATATATCAACTGAGAATCACAGGTTCCTTCCTCTGCAGGACCAATTGCATCCGTTAATTAGATACCAGTGTGAAACAAATGATGTCATGTCTCAGCTGCCAATTAGGACAGAGCTCATGCATTAATGAGGGAACAGGGTGGCGTGGTCAGAGCTCTCTGGGCCACGTGATTGGTCGGCTTCTTTCCTCGCAGATGAAGAGGCAGCACCTCGGAGGAGAGAGGGAAAAAGGGGACAAGCGGTTAGGTAAGTGCCCGACCAAAAGTTATGCAACACTCATCGATTGAGGAGTGTAAACATACAGCAGAAGCCACTTACCCTGCCTGAAGTTTGTGTTCTGTAGGCCTGCTGTCCCCGTCTGGGGAACCCTGTCTCCTCTCCAGACACCCCTAATGATTTACAGAGTAAATTATCCAAGATGGAGTGGATTTACACAGATGGGTTTGGCTCCTGCCTGATGCATCTGCTGCACAATGGATAGAGGAAAGCTACCATCACTTTCATCAGTGACCTCACTAGATACACTTGAAATGTTAAAACCTTCTCTAGATTGTGTTCCAGGAGGTTTCACTTCATAATGTGGCCTTTACGCACTAACTCAACTTGAAAGGAGCCCAGTTGTTGTCAGATGGGGTGAGATACTCTAGACAGTATCAAGTCTGCTGTCGGCCAACTGTGGTTGGTCTTCCATTCAGCCAATGTTGTGGGGTAATTTACTCTAAGATGTTACTAATTATTTATATCAGATCTGAAAGGCATTTAGAAACACTGAGCTGACACTTAAAGGAGCATTAAAATGTTTTTCATCCAAGAAGCACAGAAAACATTAAGGGAAAAGTGTTGCTGGCTTTACCGCACTGGAGAATTGGAGCGATCCACAGGCGCGACTGATAACCAGAAACCTGACCTAGTCTGGGAAAAATGATGCTTACCTCCCAACAGAACATGATTACGCAATGTTAGGTCACCAAGTAACTTATGAAGATGTTTTACATTTTATGCATATTCTGAATAATTGTTAGAGTTGTTTCTCTTTTTTTTTTTATCCTTCCTTCTTCTTTAGTGCTCATACTGTTGGTGGAGAAGAAGTGTCTAAACACAATGTTTGTGGGAGTAAATATACAAACAACTTATTTTTTTTTTTCTTCTATAACTCACTGGATGCTGCTTCTGAGATGATGGGGAATCCACCCCCGGGCTAAAGACAAACACAGACACTTGCACACATATTAATCAAGCATAACATGGACACCTGCACTCTACCTATAACTTCCCGCAATCTCCAGTGTCCTCTACCAGCCACACACACACACACACACACACACACACACACACACACACACACATAGTATTGACAATACAACTGCAGAGCATTGTCGCACTCCGGCCAACAATGCAATGACACTAATGACATTGTTTTTGCAAGCTTTTACAAAGTAAAGCAAAGTACATCCCTGAAAACGTGCAGCCGACAAGGCATAAACACCACATACTGCATGTCCTGGTGACGTCAAACATCCCCAGCAGCTGTGTTAACAGTTATTAGTGCAACAGTGGTACAGAGATGATGCACCGAACTGCTCATTATTGTCTTTGTCCACAAAACACTGTCTGACTCTTGATCTTTTTGCCATTTTACAACTTGCTGTTTATACTTCTTCCATCATATAATTGTGTTTTTTATGCTGCAACCGCAACCAAAGAAAATGCTGCTTTGTCTTACTAGTCTATGGTTTTACAAGTGGAACCCATAAAGTATTCTGAGTCTGTGCATGTAAATGTGTCTCACCAACAGTTGTAGGCCAGCTTTGAGGCTGCAAACGTACCAAAGTACATTTACTCATGTACTGTACCTAAGTACATTTATGAGGTAATTGTCCTTTTACATTTTAAACTACCTTATACTTTTACTCCATTGCCTTTTGGAGGCAAATATTGTAC
>CALSCE010009297.1:7805918-7841171 GCA_943593645.1 Bovichtus variegatus | reverse complement strand
ACACACACACACACACACACACACACACACACACACACACACACTGTGGATCAACGCTGCCACCCCTCTCAAGAGAGACAGAGCGAGAGAGAGACAGGGAGAGAGACAGAGAGCGAGAGAGAGAGACAGAGAGAGAGACAGAGGAACATCTTATTGTGGTTAATTGACCTATGGCGCACTAAGAGGATGATGGGAGGTATTAAAGGGAAGCGTAAAAAACGTGGGTGGACCAGGTCACTGAAACAACACCACTCATATTGGAAAAGGTAATACCTCACCAACATGAATTAGGATAAACTTGTATAAGCCAAGCTGCCTCTGTGTGAGGGGGCAGGGGTCACACGTGTGCAGATGCGCAGATGACAAACACAATTTTTATAATAATAATAATAATAACTATGACTGGCAGATAAGTTTAATAGGCTATACTGTTATGATCAACATGCTAAAGTGACTTTCTGTTTACATAGTTGATTGCTTTTGACTGGACTCGCTAAAGATTTCCTAGAAACTATGTCTCTGTTACCACTGAGAATTTTTTCGTGCGGTTTCAATTCAGAATCGATGCGTGATCTGATCGCCTCTTCTAAACCGTTAGCACCAGATGTATGCGTTATGTCTGAACAAGCTTAGAAACTAGCTTACACACACGCGCGCACACACACACACACACACACACCTAAATTTTACCCCTCCACATCAACCTCATGTGGCATGGCGGTGAATTAAAGAGGGGAGCTGTGAGACCATTTCCCCTTTAATTAATAACTGTCTCTGTTATTATCAAAGCCACACTCATCTTTAGCAGGGAAAAGAGAGGAAGTCCTCCCTCTATACCTCATAAAAAAAACAGAGAGGGTGGCGAAAGAGAAGTTTGACGTCCACCACAGAAGAGTAAAATACAGGACGTATGAACTGTCTGAAAACAAGTTTAGCTTTTTCTGTCACTAATACATATGATGAGGGGGTACATGCATCTGTTTGCAGTTGCTTTATGGTAACAGTAGCACAGATTATACATCTTTGAAACTATAGTTGCATATTTCTAGCCCGTTTCCACATGTTCTCCACATGTTTTCCACATGTGCGTGTATTCTTGTGCTACACGGTGCGTGTTGTGGAGGTTATCGGGACTCGGGTCTAATAACCACCTTGATACTGTTCTCACAGAGGCCTCTGAAGTTGCCTCCACTCCATTAAGTCAGTGTGTGGTTGCCCGGCAACCGAGGGTCCGGTGTTCCCGAGCGGTGCTGTTTGTTCCCTACGAATGATCCGCCAGAGAGAGGAAAGACGGGCGGAGGTGAGGATGAGAGAAGGAAAGACACAAATTGGTAAATGGAAGACGCAGCCTCGAGGGTCCCTAAATCAATGCCTGAGCAAACAAGCTCTGTCTGTCTCTCTCAGCCGCCATCTTCCTCTCTGTAGGATACTACTTCTGCTTCACTGTCTTGTCTCGCTCTCTCTGACCCGCTTTCTTTCATATAGTCTTTAGTTCCATTTTTTTTTACTATTTTACATGCACTCTGTCAACTAATTAACTCCAATTTTTATTTTAAAATGTTCTTTATTTCCTCTAAATTATTCAGCTTTCAGTCTCACCCCACAGGCTGTTGTCTTTCCGATTCATTTCTTCTTCCCCTTTTCTATTCACACTTTTCCGCTCCTGTACGATTAATAAAGGTTGTCTCTCAACATAAACATCTGTATCCACTGAGTAGACTATAATCTTGCATCCAGTGCCTAATGATCAGAGTTCAGGGACTCTATGCCTCTAAAGGAGACCTTCTGCTATAAGCTGCCATTTCTCATGAAACGACTACTTTATACAGTGATACAACCTCGATACTAGCTATAGGATTTGCTCCTTGAATGTGAATAATGACAATAACTATTTCTCCTTTTTCATTGTTATCATATTTAGTAGCAGTCGTCACATGGGAGAAAGATTGAGCCAGCTTGTACAATTCTGGTATTTTACAAGCTGGCGCAGTTCAAATGATTATGATAGTTTACATAAATGCTAAAATCAAAACGCAGCAAATCGTGCATTCATCCATATGGCTTCATGTTGATGTCTTAGTGAGTCGATCAGCCAACATCTGTCTCAAAGAAATAGTTAACAAGCCATTGATTTACTCTTTAATGGTAACATTACTATATTATTGCAGTATTACTAACATGGGTGTTACGTTAACAGAAGTAACAGAATATTGAAGGTGTTCTCATGTTGTAATAACAAATATGTGTTAAGTGGCATTTAAGTGTTGCTGTGCATGTAATTGTAACCACTGACTTGGCTTGCAGAAAAGGAGTGGATGTCTCCTGACGTTAATGCAATTAGACGCCAGTGGAGGACCAGTGTGATGCTATACGAGTAGGCAGCTTCTGAAGGTTTACAATATTATCCATTCAGGAGGTTGCAAGGGTCTGAATTAGTATCTGTGGGTCAGCTAGCAGAGCAGGAGGGGCTGGATCCATGAATGGATTTATGGAAAGGTTGCTGACAAGGATATCACAAAGACTTGAGAAGAGTCAGTGTAGGATGAGAACTTTGGAAGGAAAAAATGTCAAGAATTTCAGTTTTACAACTGTTGACATGTGAGGAACCCACCTCTTGATGTCAGACATACTATCTAAAATAAATCTAATTTGCTGTTTTAACAAAAACCTCTGTTGAATAAGCTGCACGTTTATTGTTTGGTTCAATCTCACTGAATCTCTGTTTAGTAAGACTATAGATCCACTGCACTCTAGTAAAAGCTGTGTACTGATTGTGGAGAAAGTTTTTCTGCCCCAAAGTTGCCAGAAACTTTCACAGAAGCCACTGACACCCTGTTAGAATAAGTCGTTACTTCACATGCACCTGACAACTTTTTTTTTCTCCTGACAGGTCGCTTCTCTTGCCTCCAGGGGGTTAATAGTTATGACAGTCCTCCTTTAAGGAAATTTATGAGCACTAAATGCTTGAAATTGGTTGGTTTACTCAAATAGCAGAAAAGGACCATATCGTAGGACAATCAAGGCTACAGAGCGAGTAGATAAGCAATGTAGAATGTACCCACCGGGGGCAGTGAAGTAGCCTTGTGGTGGCAGGCACAGTAAGTCCAGGCTACCCACATAAAGTAGACACTTAATTAGGTTGGTGGAAAGTAGTAAAATCTGGAAAGAAATACAGATACAGTATAATTATAATAATGTAAGCTAGCTAGACACTAGTGCGAGGAGTTCGCTATATTTAGGGAGAAATTAAAGCTATAACCTGACATTTCAGACGAGCATGCATTCAGGAAATGAAATCCCAATTTTAAAAACAGGTTTGGTAATACATTAGAAGGCAGCAAAACATACCAGAAACAGATTTTTTTTTATTTTTTAAAAAAGGTAAAGATGATGGTCGTGTAAAAGAAGAACTCTTTTTATGTTCGATAGTTTTGGTTAGATCTACATCATGACTGCATGCAGGATATTGTCCCTTCACTATGTATACTGTCAGACCAGCTCACATCTTTCACAGCCAGACCTCCCTGTATGGCTCTCCGTCACACCAAAGCACAGTGAAATGCAATAAGGTTGCTTTATATGAACAATATGTCTCACACAATGTGCAATGTGAGAAATAAAATTAGGCTGACTTTCACAAGCTGAACCAAAATAACTGTGGCTTGACCAAATCATTCCACAGACCAAGCAATGACAGCAACAATCAAAACAGATTCATACACTGAAGCATTATGTGGAAAATGTTGAGATCGAGTCTTGGTTTTCATTTTGAGGTCTGTGGAAGCGGCATGACATCAGCGCATGTCTTCACGATGCTGCGATTTCGGTAAATGTTATGAAAGTATCTTATTAAACTTAGCACTTATTTTCTTTAGAACAGAAGGCTAACGGATCCCGACAGATCTTGCTACGCAAAGGTGCAGACAAAATCCATTTGTTAAAGTTGGTCCCAATAGAGTCAGTTTCAAAGCAAACACTAAATGTACAATGAAGCGTGAGTGTACCTGGCATTTCTGCCAAGTTCGGCTTACATCAGCACCGAGACCTAACCAGCTAAGGGCCAGAACACACACACGCACACGCACGCACACTGAGCTTCACAAAAGGACACAATGTACTCAGCATCATCTCTTGTTCTTTCCTCCTTTTTCACCCTTTCCCCCTTCCTTAACCTAATTATATCTGTCCTTATCCTTCTTTCTCCTCCCTTGCACTGCAGTGCTGGCGTTCTCACTGCCACTAATGACACGGTGTGATCTCCACAGAGTCCCCAGCCAGCGAGCTGGGGTCACATATGTTCTATATCATCTCCTGAAGACTTCCATATGGAAGCATGCCACCCATGCCAAGACCTGACACATGCACAGTGCTTCTGTAGGAAGAGGAAGAGAAAAACTAAGACGGATAGACTGACAGAAATAGTTGGGTAAAAGACAAGAGAGTAAACAATAGGAAAAAAAAGAGAGGATGGAGGAAAAAGGAAAGGGTGAAGACATAAACAGAGCGCAGAGAGAGAGAGAGAGAGAGAGAGAGAAGCGAAGCGAGAGAAAGAGAAGCAGCCAATTAAAACCAAAACTGGGAGAGTGCGAGTATGATGGAAAAAGATCGCATACCAGGTCTACTTTATCCCTGTCTGGCTGTTGACTTAGGCAGACAGAAGCAGTCATACACAGGAAAGCCCAAAATGATGAAGCACCACGCTGCTACCGCATGTTTCGAGCCCCCCTCCAATCTTTTCAGAATAGGTTTAGTTCTTTGTTTTTCTTTTTTTTTTTTTTTTGCATTCCAAGCCTTGATATATTGTTTAAATACTTAGTTCAACTCTCACTGAAAGACAAAACAGATATGACTCTGTTGCAGCTTCCTGTTGGGCTAAATGCAGCATAATGGGAGAATCCTGAATTGCAATCACTAGATTAATCATTAAACTCATGATGAATATACTTTTTGAAGATGGAAAGCCAATAGCACAGTCAGACATGTCTATTTTATTTATTGTTCATAAACCAGGCTCTCTATGAGGTTTTATTGATTCCATCTCTACATGGGTGCAAAGAAACCTATGAAACTTGCGCAAAACATAAAATCACCCAAATCTAACCATCTTTAAAACTGGTAGAACAGATAGGACTTTTTTGCAAAAGGATCTTCCACACTTTCTGAAGGCCAAAATCTTGGTCCCATTTGATTTTGTTAAAAGCTGCATTATTTTTTGTTTTGGGCTTTATTCGTTACTTGGGGAAAGCACAACAAGCTAAAAATATTTCCATATTGTACCAGCATCTTATTAAGATTTTATGGCAAACATGATAGCAAACAGTCACCTATATACAGATGCTTTAAGTATTAAGCAGACACGGAGAAACATTACCACTTCATTAATGAATAATTTTTCCACTTGTGGGCTGTAGAACGAGGTGAAAACACAACACTAACATGATATCAAAGTGTAAATAGTGAACGCTAACAAACATTTGCCTATTTACACATCCAGCAGAGACATTAGCATTCATTTGGAGTCATGTTTCTGGCCACCTGATAAACATAAGTCCAATATAAGTCTTTTAAGTTTGTTTTTATCTCCACCAACTCCTGAGAAAAATATCTGGTTACAGTGTTAACGATATGTCAAAGACGTCTCTGTATTGTGTTGCAGAGATACAGTAACAACTGAAATTAGCACGCTAACTGACTAGCCCCGTCCCGTCCTGTAACACCACTCGTTCCTCGAGAAGCGATAGTGAGTCACTGCAGCGCCAGTCTGCCCTCAGTCCAGAGAAAGAAGATGTAGAGCACCAACACCCATGGTCCGTGAACAGTTTGATAGTTGGGTTAAATATAAAGTGTCAGAAACTCGCACCCTAGCCTCCCCACGGCTGGGAGGATTCTTCGCCGGGAGGAGATTGGCGGCTGCTCAGGGAGTCTAATCCTAGGGGTCCAATCATGGGGGAGCGCCCAGACTCTCCGCCGGATCAGCAAACTTTCTGTTGGTAGGGGACAAGACGAAGGTGCAGGTCTTTTTCACGTTTCTGTCTTTTTGGATTTATACCAATACACTATGAAAGCATACAGGGACCATACAGCCCCCCGTTAGTGGCACAGACACACTGATGGTTAACATAATCTATAGGCCAAGTGAAGTATCAAACATTCTATCAAACAACTTTCTCGTTGGTATTGATGACGTGTCTATTGCAGTACATAGATATCGTTTTATCGCCCAGGCCTATTACAACGTTCAAATTATTTTAGACAACCTTTTAATAAGACTTGGATTGAAAACATGTGAACCTGTCCTTAAAGTAAATGACAACATGCAATATTTCCTCAAACACCTGGTGATGAATTACACAAGCGTGTACACACTCTCCCTCTAACAAAGCCTTGCTATGACCCTGAGTTAAAGACAAATGAAGGAAAGACGGACGGAGACAAACAAGTTGGTTGCCATGCAGATGGGTGTGGAGGTTGTGAGAACGCCACTCGGCCACTAATCAGCTCATCACCCCGACAACATCAAGCCTGTTAACATTACAACTTACACCGACGATGGAGGGGCCGGGAGACCTCCCGATGGAAAGCAAACAAAAAAAAAAAGCAATATGCATACAATAAACACAAATGTATTAACACGTTTCACATGTTTTAAGTGACGACAGATGTACTAATGCAGATCCTTGTGCGAGAAGTGTACAAACATGAGCACACGTGCAGATTCACACATAGTGACAGGTAAATAAGAAGTGCGAGTGCGAAGGCTATTTATGGGTAAATGTGATGTTCCGAGCATTAAGCAGGGCATACCCACTTTATGTGGCAACAGCCTGAGCTAGCTTTTCCTCCAGGGGTGACATATGGTATGGAGTGCTATAAGGGGCAGAACAGGCTGTTCGTACATGCGTGTGTTCCTGGAGTCATGTCCTTCAGTGCAGCCTGTAACATACAGGACATACACAAGGTATACACAGGCAAAATATAGACTCATGTCCAAGTAAACACAAAAACCAACACGGGCTGGTTGCATGTGATGGTACACAGAGCGAGTACATATATGCAAAATAAGTCACTAATCATGGTTAGGTAGTAATATGTTGGTTTGCTGTGTCATAGAAAAAAACATAAAATACAAGACAAAAATAGAAGCAGATACTGTTGTGTTTCTTGAATATATCCCAGTACTAGACACTTCTAAACATCATTTATTAGTATTTTAAAGCTGTATCACAGATTTATTTTGGTCATTTATGGCCAGTGGAACGATGTGAAAACACAACATTGACAAATATTTACCGTATACATATGTTATGGAGAACATTAGAAAAGAAATGCTCATCTATAAATCCTGGTAAACACTTGCATTCATTTGGAGTCATGCTTCTGGCCAACTGATGAATTTAATAGTCACTCTCTGTTTAGCTCTTCACCAGCCAGTCCTTAACTTTGACAGTGAGTGGTGCTGCAATGGCTTTATCAGAGTTTATTATTTTCCTAAAAAAATGCTTCCTGCTTGAAATAGGGTTGACACAATAGGGTTGAGATTTGTGAGAGCCTGAGAGACTGAACCAAAACAGTAAAGTTGTGGGCCGTAAAACCAAAACAGTGGGATGAAAGACGCTGTAAAGCCCTGTAGCGCTACGCTACGTCTCTGTGGGTTCGTCACTGCGAGCCATAACTTTCACTTTACAAATTTGAGCAATTGTTAATATAAAATAATTCATTTTGGAAGACATTGAAGATATGCAACGCACACTTGATTAAAATATCTGCGTAATCGTTTGAACTGCCATACTTCAAATACAGCCAAATATTCCATCTAAAAAGAATCCCACAAGTGAGTGTGGGTAGTCCCTTTGCTTACATTACTGATTTCTGTTTTGATGCAGCAACTAACAACCGTTGATGGGATTTTGAATGTAACCTACCAAAGTCTGACACCCACACATCTGTGAGGGGACAGTAGACAAGCGATCACAGAGAGATGTGATCCTTCCTGCGCTGTGAGACGAGAACAGCAGAACCACAGAGCGCTTCAAGTGAGTGTTGTGTTCCCATTACCCGCCGATAAAGTGATGAAGATGAACATTTGATAATGTAGAAACACTGTCCTTGGTGCCATTTTCAATTCTCATGTACGGTGTTTGTTCAAAACATCATGTGTTCGAAATATTGTTCATGTAACTCTTGTTATTTATAGACAGCTGTTCATGCTTTGTGGCGAGAGTGTCAGGACAGTCTGCTCTCCTAAGGACCATATTGGAGTATGTCTGTGTTTGTATCTGTTCTTGTACGTGAGGAAGCCAAACACGTGTGTGTGTGTGTCTCTCTCTCACACACACACACACACACACACAAATAGCATCATGTGTCATGTTTAGTCTCAAATGCTTCAAATGTCTCCATAATAATATACATTCTGTTAGAATAAAAGTATTTGTTGGAGGGTGAGATAGGCTAATGATAGCGGCTCGGTGGACATATGATTGGAGGAACTCTCATTTGCAAACATACCTGTCCTTGAATTCCCTGTTCCTTCACCACAGGTTTCCATGGAAACCGGGCAAAGCAGGGAGGTTGTGTGTGAACGGGTATGCACAAGAGAGGATGAGAGAGTTTGCAGGTAAGAAAGTGCTTGCATCTTACAGAGCTCACTTCATTTTTAACACTGTTCCCATTAGAAATTTGAGTAAAAAGTGATTTTCAACGATCAAAGGATGCTTCAGCTGAATGGCTGGAACCATAACGCTGTAGAATCAAAATTAAAAAGGGGTACGAAGACATGCACTTATCAATGGTTGATTGTGTTTTGAAAAGTTTCTACTTTGCCAATAGTAAAAACCTCTGGGGAAGACCTTATGTGAACCAAGTCAACCACTTTGCCCTTGACACCAAAGTCAAAGATCAAGCACATAAGTATTGGGCTCATTGTGAGGCAGCCCTCATCAGCCACAGCAATACCAATGATGTATTTACAAGCGACAGACAGAGAGGTCCCAGTGAATTTTTAATGAAAGCTCTGTTTGAAATTTTGAACAAGCTCAAATTGATTCATGATTTTTTAATGGGGCCTGTGGAAGCTTCCAGAATTGCTGATTGTTTCTCCCACGATGAGCAAACATCCACAGCGGGGGGGGAAGGGGGCCATGACTCAGACAAATGTCTTCCATTTTCTCCCCCACACACTCTTAACATGCATTTTAAGAGACCAATATCCTGTCCAGTCAGTCCTGACGCTTTTGTATGTAACTTGATGACACAGAGGCAAACACTTTATAGACATGCTCTTCTGATGAGCTCAATTAAATCCCTGCTCAATTAAAACTGTTTCACCAGCTTCAACATGCCTGAACTTGACTTTGGACTTGGAGGCCAAGGGGAAGAAAAACTCCCAATGGTGACAACATCCACATAAAGTCAAACTGAAATGTAATTAAAACAGATTGGAGGTCCAAATACTGCTGCTGATCCCTTGGCTCCATGCAGTCGCAGTGATGTCATGAGATCAGATCTCAAAAGTCAACTAAAGGAAATCTTGGTCGACTGAAATTCTACCCACTCTTAAAACATTCAATTGGTCGATGGGAAAAATATCTGCACGTTGTCTCTCACATAGCGACTTGTCGGCGCAGCAAATCGCCAGGTTTGTAAAATGTAAATGTAAAAATATAAAATTTAGATAAAACATGTTACAGTGCCCAACGCCACACATCCTTTACGTGTTTTGAAGCAGGGAGGGCAAACTTCTTCTTGCCATTAAGCCGGTACAACAGTCTGCGGGTCCAGGACGAGCCTGCTCGTGAGCAGAAGGTAACTTTCACAACAAGCTCTTCTAGTTTGTGTCCCATAAGAGAGAATTCCTGGACGTTCTCCAAGTGCTCTGCTTATGTTGTCGAACATTTCACATTCAATCGTTCTGGAATGAAAATCTACAACAGCTATAAGTCAAAGGGCCACAATTATTATTACCAGTAAAAACTTTAAGCCTGCTCTCAGTTTGTGTCAACAAAGGATGATAGAGACATATCCAACAGAAAATTTAAATATAATCCACAAAGATCCTCCTCTGGCGACCTCATCAACTTATTTAAATATTTGAGCGTCTCTGTAAACAGTCCATCTCAAACAGCGATGTAAGATAATCTCCAGCAGTCAAAACCAGATCATCAGATGTACAGCAGGGATAGTTGGGTAGGATTTCATGGTCCTACTTCGCCTTGTAAACTGATGATTTGCTTGTTTAAAAATTGTCCAAAAGGTCACTGGACGATGACGTCAGGATTCAAAACTTTGCCTGCTTCATCCAGAGGTAATAGATCATGAGGCAGGAAAGTCAGGTTACAGCTAATGCTTCATGGAAGAGGTTCAGGTGTCTATCCCTTCCCCTCCCCCGCCCGCACTTAATTTATATTACAGGTGTAAAGCAGTCTCAGCTCAGCTAAAGGTCTCCTCCAAAACCCTCAGGGCCACGGCTCGCCCCGGCGTGCAATAATTTATGAAAAAAGTTGCCAGGCTTTACGAGACAGGAGTGCCAAGTTTGTGATACCTTTATATATTCTGGACACGGACTCTGAATGTCTAAAATATAGATCAAAGATTGTGGTCTGGGTATAGATTAAGAGAATGTAGCAAAAGAAAAGATGATAATAACTATAATTCAGTTTAATGTTTGTGCAGGAAGCAAATCTTTGCAGGAATGTTTTGGTGCTGCAAAAACGCCTGTTAGTGAGCGAACAGTGATGACATGATAATATGACATTTAGGAGACGTAACCTGCATTCATGTGTCAGCGTAAAGAAGACGTCAAGCCTGCGGGGTGATCATTAGAGCAGAGAAGAGCCACATCTATCTGCACTGTGTGAAGACAAGCAGCCTGACAGAGCTGAGATCTCTTCTCTGCCTCTCAATGTCACGCTAACCCTCCTCCGTCCCTGGTGCATTTTCTTTTGCTTTTTGTGTCATCTCCTTCTCACAGCTCTCTCTTTCTCTGCATCTACAGTACATCCGAAGGAAAGCCACACGAGGGAACCTGGAACACCGTGTGATGGGAGCAGAGGCCACGCACATCATTCAGCCCTGGCAGATATTTGTTCTCGTTCCGTAGAGGAGGGCAACACTATTAGACTGCTTAGAGCCATCCATCATCCTCCGCTCTGACTCCGCGCACGGTGGCATCTCCCTTTCAACTTTTTGGAGGTCAGAGGAACAGAGCGAGCCATCTCAGTGTTCATTTCTACCTGCGGCGGGGAGCCGCGGGCCTGAGCGCCGACAGGAAGGAAAAGGCTGCTATTTCTGCGAGAACAGGCATGGGGTCAAACTAATAGACTGGTTTCTGACAACAAACACTCAGGTGTCACCAGGCGCGGGTTAAAGAGATGGCGGGGCAGCGAGTACAGGTGCCCCCACTGGTTTTGTAACAGGAGGAGGTAGTTCAAAGGCTCCGGCTGCTTACGCAACAGACATTTACCACCTCCCTGCTGTCTGTCACTGTGTTACACAGGCTTCTGTGCAGCACTGTGAGGAAATGTGGGTTTTCTGGAGACTCTGTTACTTTCCACCAGATTCTGTTGGGCTAATTTGCAGGTGTGCTTTCCTCTTTACCATCTGCAATGGTTCACCTGAAAGGTATGTTTTAGCTTAAAATGTAGTCAAAAGAGAGCAAAACACTGCCACTCCAAGCTGCTTATTACCAGCTGAAGAAACATCTGACACAAGGGACTGTAGTGGGAAATTAAGAGGGCTGGCATCAGTTCCCCCAGGAAGTTAATACAGCCATAAAGTGTCCATCTGTGAGTCTGCTGGGTTTCAAAAGAACTACAAACATGTGCATGCTCACTCACAGAAGCTCACACAAACAGCTGCGTTACACTCGTCATGAATGCAACTACCACATGAAAGAAAAACAAAGCAGGATGAAATCACTCGTCGACACAGGCACGTTTCTGCAGTCGAAGCCCTTTACCTGGTCTCATGACAACAGAGCCGTCATGTGATCTCTGCCACAGGGCACAAACGCGCTTTTCCCAGAATTCTCAGGGGCTCACAAGCCAGCTGCATAATTATCTCTTCTCACCTCGGCTCTTCCCCTCCTTCCGTCTCTCACAATAGCTCATTTGTCAATCCCTCCTTGACAAAGTTGGTTTAAAACATTGATAATGCCCTTCCCTTCACCCAGAGTGATGAAGAATACAACAGTCTGTTGCTAACCTTTCCCTGTACAACAGACCTGGAGAGGAGGGAGGCCAAACATAGCCTGCACGTGGTCTTGTCTCACTGCGGAGATCAAGCCCCGTCTGGATCTTGTGTACTCATCATTTAATGCTGGATCTCCAGAGTCGGGCTTGGTTGTGCTTAAATTTACTGCATCAGAGTGATTGGCAGCGCCCAGAGGGGAATGTGAGAACCTCACTTGGCAGCATCTTTTGCTAGCATACCATACATGTCTCATCAGTCATAACAGCGGCAGTGGGATCCAGGCTGGATGCTCAGGGCTTGTCAACTAGCTGATGCCTTGCCAAAGACTCAATGTTGTGTTATTTGAACAAGCGTGATGGACAGAATAATAAGTGAAGCAGGGATCTAATTTGTTGATGATCTGGTCCTGTTATTGAGCAGAAGGTGGGGGAAATATTATATCAAGTTTAAACTGGCGGTGCAGGCTGTGTGACTGTGTTAGCAGTACACATACAGGCGGGCACACGTGCACTCATTCACGCACTCGCCTTGAGGATTGCTGCGGGACATAATGAGCTGAGCGAGATAAGGAGAAGTACATGATAAAGCAACAAAGGCTGCATAATGAAATGAAGAAATGAAAGCAGCGACCGGCAATAGAGGCAGCTGTCAGTATCTCCGCTCTCAGATGTTGCTCTGGCCAATAGTGATCAATATTCAGAGACAAATGCCGTCCAACTACACACACACACATACACTGGCTGAGGTCTCTATGAAACCCTCCCAACTCCTTTGTCTCTCTACTCCTAATTCCTCGTCAAAGCTCTCATCAAATCACAGTCCCTAAATTGTCTTTCTTGGTTTCATATGCACGTCGAGTTACTCACGAGAGCCTGACTGAACATTGGCCAGGCTGATGGACCAATGTGTTACAGATACATTGGTGTCAGTGTATATCTTGGACAATAAGTAACAAATATTGCGGTACAGACAAAATAATTTGGGCTAAATTATGGATAAATGATTCACAATACATACAATGAATTGATGAAAGGCTATCTTAACTGTCAACAATTAATGTAATGTTCATAATACAGGTTTTCCCACACCACACAGTAACTCTATTAATGTTTATTATTGTGGCACTATTTTAAAGTCGAGATGAAATGAAAAATCCCTTTTTAACCCTTTTAGATCACATCACTAGTCCTGTTGTGCACCTACTTAACCATATAATACCAAAACAATACAAAACAAATCAATTTATTCGTATTTTTAGATCAAAATTCAAAATATGACGTCTGCTCACGTAAGTACCAACCAACTTCAATCAATAATATCATGACATCACTTAATCTGCAACTGTTAGCGACAAGGGAAGTGTGTATGGAGCCACAATCCTCTGTAGCTCATTCTCACGCTACATTCTAAGCCTGCCCACTTTTTAGCTGTCCAATCGAATGCTAGAGACTTGATCTAATCCGTTTTATACCTGTACATCCACCAAATATTCAGTTTCACTCAGGTATATATCAAAGTACAGCAGTTTAAGACGCTCTAACTTCTGTTTCACTGAGACTTTAACTGTAAAAAGTCCTGTTCAATCGGTCACAACTTTGTAAGGCAGAGATTCCCAAATAAGCCATTAAAGTACAGTTCTGTCTACTTTGGAGTCACAGATTATCACGTGTAGCCTAGTTGAGAGCAATGAAAGGTGAACGTGATGAAAGAGCATTTTTTCTTCGCAGACAGAAGAATATTACAGAAGAAAAAAAATAAAGAAAAAATGAACAGTTTGTGTTGCTTTGTGTATATATTGTAACTTTAAATCACTATAATAAGCTTGTGACCCAATCCCTTGGAGGAGGAGGGAAGGGGCAACTCCCTGGATGGAAACAATTCTTATTCTACAATTTCTACAGTTCTTCGCTGCCTTCACACTCCCTTTTCAGACCGAAGTGTTCATGTATAAACATAAAGCCTCTCAGGGTCATGCGTTTGTGGACAGACAGACAAGATGAGATGTGTTTCTTCAGCTCAAACCAGACTGTTTTTCTCCTGTCAAACCTCACTGACCCATCCAGCACACTCTCAACCCAGCACGCAGTGTTTTGAAAACGTGTCAGCTGTACTTCCAAACTACGCCTATAACATCCGCACTCCACATGTTCGTTTGACTGGATCTGGGCTGAATTATCAGTCACAGTTTACCGAATGAGCTTTTCATATTCCTCTTTGTGGGACTTGATCGCAAATCTTTGTTGTTTGCATCCTAGTGTGAGACAGACGGGCGCAAAAAAACGGGACCCCAGTCGCTCTTAGAGATCTGTAAATTCAGGACACTTACCTGTCAGTGTCTGCGTTCTCCTGATGTGTCTGCGAACCAGCAACACCACAAAAACATTGAACTAAATGCCGAGAAAACTCAGACTTTCATTGGTTGAATTGAGACACTCAGACATAGGAGGCATTGATATTAAGGAGCGCAGATGAAGACCTTGTGATGAATCTCAGGAAGAGATGTTCAGAGCCAAAGGCCCACGCTGTCTGAACAAACGACACTCTGAACTTTTGAACCAGAAGCCTGGATTAACAACTGACCTGGGAGCAGCAGAATCTGGGAAACTATAATTAAGGTTGATTAAAGAACATTCCTGGGGTCTGCGTCTGCATGTTAAGTGAGCTGCTGAAGTTGCAGGAGACCTGGGCCCCCCATCAAATGAGCAATTTCATAGCTGAGAATGAAATATGTTCATTCTTCATATAAAATGCCACAAGCAGCCACACCAAAGTGAAGACAAACAGGGAAATACACATGTGCATGAAACATGTGCATGTATACATAAAAACATACGCGCCCAAACAAAAATTCCCTGCTTGTGTCCCACGGCAAAATGAACAGAGAGGAAAACAGCTCTGGTGCTTTAGAAAGCCAACCAGTCATTACTGCAATCATTCCAATGGCGTCCACAGTATAATTAGCTGAAACAGGCAGCACTGTACCTATAAATACCAGAGACTAAACAACAGTAAACAAAGGGACAACCGCAGCCAGCAACCTCTCACATTAGACTTCAGTTCTTTCCCACAAGCTCTGACAGCAGCAGCATCAACAATAACTGTTGCAGCAGCGACAGCAGCAATCGGATGCTCACAATAAAATCTCACTCAAGTTATTTATTACAGAAGCAGCTACAGAGAAACGGTCGCTTTCTTCAGTTCGTCGTTCTTTACAACATAACCAGCCCAAGCTTCTCCTCCTTTCCCCTATGCCTCTTTTTCTTCCTCCTTTTTCCTGTCCTGGGTCAGAGGAAGCAGGAGCATAACATGAGACCTACCAGGGCTTCAGACGCCCTTTCTATAGGCGGCACTTTGCAGCCTGTGCATGGGTCAAAGACGAGGTGTGTACATGTTCTGTCTGTCGGGTATTTATCTTCTGTTAAACAAAGCCAATAAATATATTTAAAAAAATTATATCACATTAATGTAGTTTTGCTCTTTTGTTGATACAATAATGTATTAACAGTGAACAAATTATTTAAAAAAGATAGGAGTTTTGGAGCTCTAAAGGGAGAAATTGTATTACAGTATAAGTGTCCCAAGCATAAGGCTCATAAGAAAACTATAGTCTATAAAGACATTTACAAAATATAATAAAAATGTAAATGAAAGTCTTTGGCATGATTGTTTACGTGTTTTCAACAACATATTAAAGATTTTTTTAGTGTTATAATATTTTAAGAAAATATTGCAATATGTGAAACACTTTTGGCCCAAAGCATGGATCTCATTAAATGCCATTTAGTGGAGCACAAGTTAAAAGCCATTTTAGAACAGATCACAGGCCAATAGTGAGGACCCTAAGAAGACCCCTGATGACCCCCTGATAAAGCTGCAATGTTAATGGATCACTCCTAAGAATTGGATATTTTCACCTTTTTGCTCTCAGGTAGCATGTGTAACAAAAGTGTTTGTCATTCAGTAAAACACATAAATCTTTGAAAAAGTCTTTATTGTATATGAAAAGTGAGAATAAACTTAAAGGTCAAAGGTCATCACTTGACTTGGCGGTGGCGGTAAATTCAGTACAACAAAAGAATGTGTCCTCTATTATGCTGAATGAAAAAATACAGTTTATCATGTGTTTTGATAATTATGCAAATAACGAGTTAATTGACATTTAATTAATTAATGAAAGTGAATTTAGTTTATTTTAAAGCACGTTTGTATTCCTAGATGCTATTGAAAGTGAAACTTAGATGCAGGTAACAGGAAGGGCCGAAGTTAAATGGTGTCATGCAACAGCAGAGTAAAAAGCTAATAACAACAGCAATCTTATAAAAAGTAAAGATGATGCTCATGTTCAACAACATTATTACACTACTGACTACAATAATAATAATAATAATAAACAACATAACATTATAATTAAAGTGAAACAATGTTAAGATTATTTCAATTCTGTTGTTTAGCCATCAAAGAAGAAGGAAGTGGGGCGAGTTTAATGATATTTCAAACGTTGTGCTCAAATGCACAGTGAAAGTCATTTTCTTAAATGTGTGTGGCTGTGTTACGTTTTCACACTGGTTAATCATCTGAATTTGCAGCATCTTGCTCTCAGTATCAGGTATTTTTAGTCATATAAATAGATTAGCCAAAGACGATCAAAAAAGGCGTTATGTATTCTTTAGGACCACCCTGAAATGTGCAAATGTAATAAGCTATTAAATATATGTTTTTTACAAAACCTTATCTATCTTTGACCCGCATACAGCTGATCATTAATTATATAACCTCCTCAGTGCAAATCTTACTAGAATTGTCCAGAAAGGAGGACAAAACACAAACAAGCAACAATAAATAAGAACGAGCTTTGGACACCACGCCGGGTGCAACACATAGGTTTCTTGTTAAGCTATAGAAAGGAAACAGCCGGACACTTCTTAAAAAACCAACAACAGGGAAACATCGCAAAAGCAGACAATACAGAGCTGTGCAAACACTCAAACTGTACAGCAGCAAAGGCACATTAAAGCCAAAAGAGAGCTGTGTAGTTTTGCACAAAGTGTAGTGCACACATGCACACGACGTTACGTTGCCGAGCGATGTTGACGTCCTCTGTCGCCTAGTTTGTTGTAGTCACGTGTCTGAACGTCATTCCGCCTCAAAGTCCTCCTCAATCTGCTCCAGGTTCATTCTCAAAGCATAAAACCAGTCAACTAATCCTCTCTGTCCCACCTCCTGTCTCCTTAAAGTTTATGTTTAAGTTTTAAACATGTTAAACTGGCATCAAGGATTATTGTCACACACAGCAGAAAGTCCTCAAGGAAAGTAAAGGTTTGACAGTCTCTGCTGGACGATCCACATGGATCCACAATTAGCAATTTAGCAGATAGCATGCTAGACCCAGAATGCACCTGGTGTGTTTGATGTTGGTCACTTAGCTTGCTGGACAGGTGCTGGTCAGGTGGTACATTAAATCACTGCTTAATAAAGGTAAATGCAACCTTTTTATTGTTTTACTTTGCTGAGGTACAGTTACACTAACTATAACCCACAGGGATATAATAATTGATCATATTGCTTTGTTATAAGCCTCCTGTTCACAAACTGCTCCCTCCCACCTGCCGAAACTCTGCCCTCCTGTGGACACACCAGCAGCTGCTGGAGCTGATGATTTGGCTCCTTTCTTTTGTTCCATTCTCACACAGTTTATCAGGACTTTTTCATGTGATTTTACCGTGTTTTTACACCTGCACACACACGCAGCTTTCTTTTTGCTTTGTGAGTTTGTGTCTGCAGCCGCTGTGGAGTTTCTAATGTTTATACTTCACTGTGTTGTCTGCTTCGGCTGTGTTTTATTCAGCTGTTTATTCTATGAGAAGCATCAGGCTATTTAATTTGTATAGCTTTAAAATGCAGAGTCTGGCTAGCTGCCTCCCCATTTCCTCTCTTTATGCTAAACTAAGCTAAATGTTGTACGAATATTGTACTGTACAAGTGACAGCGGTATCAATCTTCTCAACAAACTCAGCATGAAACCGAATAAGAATATTTTCCAAAATGTCAAACCTTCCTTTGCAAAACTACAGCACAATGCATCAGTGGTTGGCAGAGGTCACTGTTCTGTCATTCAGGTGAACGCACACCTTCGCAGACATAATGATGCTGCTTCACAACCACCCATTGCTTATACACTTAACTGATTTGCATTTTATTTTATTTCTTTCTTTCTTTTTCTTTCTTTCGTTCTTTCTTTCTTCCGTTCTTTCCTTCTTTCTTTGCAGCACACCATCATGTTTGACTGAACCAAGGCATTACCGTCTCCTCTCACACTCGTTAGGCTTCGGAAACACACACACACAAACACACTCAGGAGCTGTCAAACTCTACTCCAGTCTTTGCCGGAGCCTGTGACCCACAGACGCGAGTGTACAGGCCTCGAGTGACAGACGAATGCTCCCCAGCCCTGAGAACAATTAGCACAGCCAGCACTGGAGACAGAGAGCGAGAGAGAGAGAGAGACTGTCATATGGAAGCAGCTCACTGGAGAGAGACGAGGGGTTGCGACCCTGCTCCAACGCATCGTGTTCAGTCGCCAGATGCTCCACGCTACGAGACTTATTGACAAAGACAGAGAGAAACAGAGACGGTGACAAAAACTGAGCTGAGTCCAATTCTCACCTCTAATTTCAGGGTATCCGTGGAGACGATTTGGGCCTCCCCTCATCCTCTACAACAGGTAGTGTAATCCCACAGAGGCCATGGCACACTCAGCCTGTCTCTGATAACCTCGGATCATTTTACACACACTGAGCCTGTCCCTAGTCTCACATTGTATATTTGCAAAAACACAATTAGAGTAGTGCAAAGTCAGTTAGCACTTGCCAACAAAAAAAAAATCCAAAAAATAATTTAACATGAATAATTACAACTTTACTCTCCGTCCAAACACAGCAGGCAGATCGTTGCAAGTTTGACCTCTCAGACTTCGACCACGAATAAACTCAGGAAACACGGCACATTGCATTGTTTTGAGAAAAATAAGGGCATGTGTTTTTTTTTTTTCTTTCTTTTTCCCCCCACAAATTACGTGCTGTGAATTCCTGGCATAACTTCACAGGCATGCGGCCTTGTTTTTCCTCTGCACTTTGAGGATAATATATGTTGGTGGTGGCAGGGTTGCGGCTGGTGAAGGGATTGCTCATGTGTGCATATGCAAGCAGGTGTGCTCGTTGGTTGGTGCATCCTCCATCTCAATGAGGTCTGTGTGTCTGATGCACCTCCTCTGTGCAACATGTTTAGAGAGTCCTCATGGTATTCATTCCTGAAAGAAAATGCTTTTTTTCATTTTTATTTTCTGTAACATTTCTGCTACCTATATAATAAGTATAATGTGTAAATCAATGTAGCATTACTTTCCCCTGCTTATATAAGCCTACTAATCTCAAAATTTCCTTAAATAGGTCTCGGAAATCCTCATTAATTTGGAACCCCTTTTTGCATTGTTTCATTCATTGTTGTAATCACTTTGGTTTTGTTTGTGTAGCATTACATAAAGGAGCTACCTTCTTCCTTTCAGATAATAATTTCAACAGTAACACTTGAATTAGTGCATTCAGCAGAACAGTGTGATTTATGTTGGAGCTGACTGCTGCGGAAAACATTCGTTTCAGAAATACTGTGCACCAAAGCAGGTCTGCAGGAGACATACTTCAGTTTAAAGTCTGTCTGCCTTTTGCATCCATTGTATGGTTGTCGCTTTATGACTTATGAAATAAACAGCATGCGACGTCTTAAAATATCATCCTCGCAATACAACATAGCAAACCATGTAATGGGAAACAGCCTTTGGATGAGTCAAAATAAGAGAATTTGCACAAGGAACATTAAACATCTTTTTAAAATGTTCACATTATTTTCCATTTAGCGTTAAATTCTTTTCAGATGTGAACACAACACTGTTCAAGAAGGCAGCAGTTAGATAATAGCTCGAGCTACATTTCAGTTCTGCTGTGGTGAGTTTAACCTCACTGCACCCTGACAACAGGTGACTTCAGTTAATGCATTACATCTGGCCACCTGGCCACCCTCATACAGGAAAAAGCCCTAAAACACACACACAAACACACACACACTGTAAAAAATGTTTAGTGGAACCAACTAATAATTTATTATTACCTTAAATGTAACCAGATGAAGTGCTGTGTTGTACTTCCTTCGAACTTAATGTTGACCTGATGATATGATTTTTCTCCTGGTGTGAAGCACAACGTTCACTTTCGCGAATGCAGTTTCCTTTTTACTGTACGAACTCATTTTACAAAACCTTCGGTCTAACTCTTGTTTATGGAATCTCATAATTTTCTGATTTGTAACCACTGTCATTGATGCGTTGTGTTTCTACCACGCCTTAGGAGAAATCGCATCCAACATTAAAGTGATGCCGGGAAGTTCAAGTGTTATGTTTCCTTTGCGCATAGAGTTGGCGTTTTTGGCCGTCGCCATCTTGGTTTTTGCAACCACAAGTGACACAAGAGATGGAGCAAATTACAACCGAACGCTGAAAAATACATTTTAAGCAACTGAATTGTTACAATTAACTTTCATGGGCTGAAAACACACAGTGAAAGTTCTAAGACGAAAACACTAAGAGCCCCCAGACCAACCAGTGGAATCCCCCCTGTTGGATATTAGAGAGAATGGCACTTCCGCATCGGCTTCACTTTTCGTCTGATTGTAACGTGTTAGTGTTACGAAGCAGTTGATTTAACTTAACATTTTATGTTTGATGAACTTATTTTCTCCAGTGCAGTGAACTTAAACCAGTCTTTTTACATTGCAATAACATGTGAGAGGACTTTTAACTAATTATTTAAGTTGATTTCAGTTGACAGTCACATGTAAGGCAGCAGCAGTAGCAGTAGTAGTAACTTACAATGTTTTACAGTGCACATCCTCCGTCCAAAGCTGCTGCTGGCCAATGCACATAACTCTCAGGTCTGCACCTTCCTCTCTAATAGGACAAAACCACACCCCTTGGTTTAACAAGAGCTATAAAACACACACATATGCACTAACACAAGCATGTGCTGTTTTACAGACCGGCAAATGCTCAGGTGTCATTCCCTCCACAGTAAAAGCTGTTGCCAAGCAATCATCATTTTGGTCAAATTTACGGCAAATGGTTTCACTGTTCAGGGTCACTGTTCAGAGGTGATTTCCACAGAAAATTCTCAGGATATTTCATGTTTGAGCGCAGGCCCAGGTGCCTGCTGGGCTGGCCTGGTCTCTCAGACACACACAGCTATATTTCATGTGCTCATTTCTGGAGCTTAACAACTTGAATCCACAACCATGGAACCCAAAGAAGTACTTTGAGGGCATGTTAGGAGAAGTTGGCTGAACATCACAGAGGCAACTGGCCTAGTACTCGTGCACACACACACATATACACGCTAGTGGGAATTTCAGAGGAAAAGGATAATAAAAAAAAGGATGATTGAGTGGGGGAGGAGGAATAAAGAAGGATATAGAGATGGAGGAAAACAAGCAGGAACAAGAGAGGAGAGATAGAGGGAGTCTACATCTGCAAAGGACTTTACAGGCTTTGCAATCATGCTGCCACGTCAACACAGACAGATAGTTCGCAAACACTGGGGTGAAGTAAGGAGGAATCTTTCTCTTCCCCCTTCTTTCTCTCCATGCGAACAACAAACTCTCTCATTCCCTCTAATGTCACCCAAACACATATTTTGACAGTTGTTCCTGCAAGAAAATTCCATTTAAAACAAGAAATAGTTCACGACTTTAAGGGAAAATGCGTGTCTTGGGCAGCCTTTGATATTCTCTTCCAACTTCCTAACCCTCATTTTGAACAGATTAACTTGGCTGTATTAAAGCAGCATGTTTAAAAAGCCACGAGTTTCCATATGAGCACAATTATGCGAGAGTTACATTTACGGTCACAGTCCATTTCAGGTGAATAACCTTGTGAATGAGCCTTGTGGATCTTTGCACATAACTTCTGCTGTGTTAATAGGCGTCATTGACTCTATATAGAGGTGCGTGTGTGTGTGTGCTAAAAACTGATTGTGGGTCTATTGGTAATTATTTAGTTCTGCAGAACTTTGTTATCTTTTAATCATTATTTATTGTGTGGGGGCATCTGTTAAAAGTTCGCTTCCACTTGTGCGTGAGTCCCCCAGATTTCTTCTGCAACCACTTCATCATGTCTTGCTCCTTTATGACGGTGGTGGCTCACAAAGGTCTGTTAACGGCTAATAATTTCATGCACACAGCTGCAGCACTTTAGTGTGGCCGTCCACAATGTTCTGCAAAATGTGCCAGCTCGACAGTTTGAAGAAAAACAAACACAACCAATAGACTTAACACACTGATTAAAACCGTGTTGTTGCATGGCAGGCCTCGCAAGAGGAAAAGAAACAAGTTAACAGACTGTTGAGCTGTCAGTTAAGGCAAACTTTGTACTTCTCATTTTCATTATTCCCTCCTGTTGTTTTAAGGGTCAAATTGGCATATTCATGTTTTAAAGTTGAAGCCCCCAAATTTTTCTGTTTTTCTTCTTCTTCTCCGAAAACAAAATAAAACATTTGTTTTTTCTTTCAGTAAAAGAAATTTGAGGACTTTTGCTGGAATGACGGTTAGGAAAAGTGGATCACTTTCCTATTTTACATTTCTTATAAAAGCTGTACACCAGCAGAGTGCAAAGACTGTCCTCTGGGTCTCTTTTGAGTCTGCATTTATATAAATCATTTATAGATTGATTAAGTGTTAATATAGTGGTTATAGCAGCTATAAAGCATAAAGCGCATACACCGTGAGAAAAAGAGTATGTGCGTGCTTATTCTTAAAAAATGTTCTCGTTCATGTGCATTTTCACCACCTCACACCTAGTCATATGTGTCTTTGTAAAGAAATAGTAATACTAATATTACATATCAATTACTGCCCATTATTGTGCTTTGTAGTAAAAATGAGTGGTGTACACTGAATAAATATACAACTCAATATACAGAATACAAAGACATCGTGAGTGTTGATGTTTTTGATTAATCTTTAAATGTTTTGTCTATAAACGGGAAGAAATAGTAACAGAAAAAGAAACTGCTAGCTTTTTGTCTGATCAACAATCGAAAAATTCAAAGGAATATTTGCCATTTTTGCTTGATAAATTACTTCAATTATTTAAATAAATGGTTGAATCCATTATCATAACCATTGTCTATGAATCTTCTGTTGCCCACTAAGTGATGAATAGACTACTCATGACAGATGTTGTAAATACATACACCCCCCTGTAATCATTGCCATCTGTAATTGGTATATTTATTTTTGTTTTTAAATGTACACTACACAAATTTTACCCAATGTTCTGTCCTATTGGCATTTGATAAAACCTTGGGGTATTATTATTGTGGCCCTGCTGCGTTCCAACACAATTTCCCTGCTCGACTTCCTCTCTCACACTGTTCCTGCTCTCTCTAAAATCATTTCGGCAGAAGTTATGAGCCACCAGTGACTCCTTCAGACCTGGCTCCCTGACTCCTTCAGTAGATGATGTCTCAGTCAGCGCCTGGCCCTTTGGCTCCACCCTGTGTCTACAAATGATAATACACAAACTATCATCCCCAGGCTATTTTAGGTATTAAATGTTAATGTTAAACTTTATTGATCCCCAACGGGAAATTCTCTTTTCATTTGCCCTCCTGCAGGAAAATCAAAAGGTCAGGCTCGGCTACAAAACAGCACCCGTGGTGCCGATAATGGCTCAGTGTCTTACTAAAGGACACTTCAGGGGGGCGAGTGGACTTGCTGACACCGAGGCTTCAACCAAGATGATCTCTGTAAAACACTGGTCTGGACAAATGTGTCACAGTGAGTTGAGTTTGAAGGCTTTAAATTCAAACAGCCACTGATATTCTCATCATTTAATTAAACTGCTGCAGAATTTAGTTGGAATAAAAACCAGCATGCTGTTGGGCCTCATAATCCAGTCTCCACCAGCTGTTCGACGCACTTGCATCTTCAAAATCAACCAACACACAACGCTCAGAATTATAGTTTGGATTGTGTAAAATGTGAGACGGGGGTGGAGGGGGGGGGGGGGTTAGTGTCTACTTTCTTTTCCACAACATGTTTTCTAAATTTGAAATGTGTGATGAGGAAGAGAAAATCAACACTAAAATACAACCTACAGTCACCTCATGATGCATCTAAAGTTAAATAAAGTCTGAAAAAAAGAGTTTTCATTTTAAATGAGAAAAAACAAGGAAGCAAAAGGAGGCAATACAAGGACAACAGAAATAGAGTTTATTTCTTAATATCCATTGCAAAGAATAAGAGGTGACACAGCTTGAAACAGATAATATAGAATTTATTTTCAACCAGAAGTAGGAAAATACATAGGTAGGTGTAAAGGAAACAAGCAGAACCTGTAGTCAAACAGAAAAAAATAAAAGAACAAAACTAGTCCAAAGAGAATCGAGAGGACGGCTAAGGGGTACAACAGAAAGCATTGTTTACCATTCAGTTTCTTTTTAAAACAGTATGTGTTGATTTGAAAACAGCTGCCTTGATTTCTCATCTGGATTAATGGACATTCTACAACATTGTGCAAGTGTTTTTGTCTTTATTATTCTTTTTTTTTTTTTGCTGGTATTTTATGAATGGTAAACAATAGTTGGTCCAGTGCATAAACACAGTGACACAGATCAATATATGTACTCAGCTGACTACAGATAGACAATCCTGATCATTGAACAACTACTACTAGATCGGCAGGGAGGAGATGAGCAAATATACAAGATGGATGATGAAAGGGAAAAGGAAAGGTGTTCAGGGAACAAAACTAGGTTAAAGAAGAGTGCAGAGGCAAAAAAAATAAACGACCACAGTTTGAAATATGAAATAGCTACATTTTCCAGATAAAATATTTAAAAACCCATTCTAAATGTTTCTGAATGTTTCTGGTATTATTGCCAAGGTTTTTTTTTTTTTTTTTCTTGAAAAAGGATGCATTTAAAATAAGATGACGGATTGAGAAACCCAACCCCAACAAGAGTATGAATGTGGATGCAACTTGTTCTTGTGATCAAGGAAAAAGGACAAAAGTATCGTGCTTTCCTTACAGCCCTACTTTTCATGAAGACTATGATTCAGATTGGGGGGAGAAAAAAAAAAAAGAAAAAAGAAAAAGTGAAGTGGTTGGTGAAAGAACTTGCTCTATAACAGAGAACTGGACTACAAGCAGCTTTGGTGTGCACCATTAGAAGGAGATGCAGCCTGGGAAAAAACTCTACGTCTAAACAAGCCAACTATGAAACACAATGCAACAGTGGAAAGTACAAAGCCAACAAAGTGATCACTCGCCGAAGCTTACAGGGTGACTTAACTCAGCTCTGATTTGCCAGATTTCCTGCCAGAAGCCAGTCTGTGGTTTAACAAGGGGGTGATGAGGAGAGGAGTAAACAACCAAAAAGACTAAAGAGTCAAATCAGCGACTATCAATAGTAGCTACTAGCTAGCTCGTGTAACAGCTTTAACCACTGTGATGCACAAGAAGAGTGAAATAGAGTAGTAGTACTCAAAATCATCACAGGAACAGTCTAGCGTCCAGCTTAGTCTTAAAAACACGTTTTACAGTCGGAACAGTGTTCTCTATAACTGAACTGCAGCCACTAGTCAGACAGCTCTGCTGCCCTACCCTACAGACACTAGCACTCTCCAGCTAGTGCCATGCAACATCTAAAATAAAGCTGAAAAGTAACAATTTTTTTTTGAATATCCCTGTTCTGGAAGTTTTTACTAATACCAATGACGCAGATACTTTTCCTCCCATAAATTCTCGATCCTTCTTTCTACGAGGCATCATCAGGAACATTCAACTCCTCTAACTCAACGTCTCAAGATTACTACAGAGGATTTGGTTTGTGATAGGAATAAGAGTATATGAGGGGAAAAAATATATCGAGTAAAAGTAAAAACAATGTAGCAAACATAACACAGTCATAGAATTCATGATTTACACACCAACAACACAATTCAATATCTTTTTAGAAAGGAAACATGAGATACATCTTTTATTCACACTTTACAAAAAAAGCTAGCCTTTAAATCTACTACAATACTAATGCCATTCAGGAAAAAAATGTAATCAAACTGGACACATTGGTTTCCATTAGAAAACAAAAAAGGTTAAAAGACAGACATGTAGGGGGAAACAAATGGAACGAGAAACCTTGATCTGAGGACTAAGCTTATACTTCCCATTTAGTTGCTTCCCTCTTGCTTTAAAAATGTCATTTCAACATATACATTAAAGTAAATTCAATCTTTATTTGCCAATATGATGGGCCAGGTGAGAGGAGCGGCATCTGAATCTACTAAGTGCTCTTTCTCCGGTGTTTTTGTGTAAAAGCATGTCTGTTGAATTAATTGTCTCACCACTGGCAGATTTCTCGTGAAATATTAACAAATTTGATTCATAGCAACTTTTTTGCTTGGCTTTTAGAGAGAAATAGCTGAGCTGCCCCTCATCCCTTGCTCATCCAAAAGCAGAGCAAAGTGGGCCTTCCACCTTTTCCAATACCGAGGTAGGGTTCCACCGATGGCCCTATAGCTGCAGTGACGAGCGTAAGAGAACTTTACAAAGTGGTTGAGCAAAAGGGGTTAAAAGACACAGCTTAAGTTATATAGTGGGCAGGGAAAGTCTGAGGTTGGGCAGTTAAGACTGGGGCGTATAGGGTGATGGGAAGGCTTCAGGAGATTTAAAATTCATGGCCAGGGAAGGAGCTATGGGCTAGATATTTTGGGGGTCTGGGCATGGAGCTGTGTTAAGGTACAAATAGGAAGCTAAAAAATCTGGAGGATTTAATAAAGATTAGACATCCTACTAATGTTCCTTAAGGAGGGGAGAAAGGGTCGGTGGAGAAAGCATACCTGATTACTAGAGAGCTCAATGAATAGGAAGGATATACACATCATCATAACATTGTCACAGCTCATAAAAAAAGAAATAAACATTAACAAAAACCAATAAAAGGACATAAAATCTTCACAAATGTCTCAACAGTATTTAAAAATAAAAGGAGAAAAGGTTGTTCAGGCGTTCGTCAAATGTAAATAGTGCAAGACAACGACAACTGCTACAGTGAGGCACGATGTTTTCTTACATGTGGGATTAATATAGGGTGTATTGGTCACACGTCACTAGCGGGAGTGTGCGTGAGATATATAGATGAACAGATGTGGAGTCGCTGGTGGGCTGCGACTTATCCATGCGTGTCCTTTTGTCTGAACTGATGGCAGCAGTGTGGATCAATGGCTTTGTTAATGGGAAAGAAGCAACAGGCAGAGTTTACTCAGTGTATTTACAATCGCAGCAATATGCCGGCAAATCAAAACAGCAGAGGGGGAAGAGGGAAAAAATAAAATACTGATACATTAATTACAGTTAATCTCTAGGGAGTGCAAAGAAGTGACAGTGAACGCCTTGAACAACCTCTTCCTACGTCTTTTGTACAAGCTGGTAATATCAATTCATCTTAACATTAACTGGATAAAAATTTAGCCATAGTTTACAATACAATCTTTTTTTTTCAAATCTGATCATAATTTACTCTTAGTACAAAAAACGCCAGAAAACAGGTCTTTTGTGGTTCATATACAATCATGTAAAGACTGAGTCTAGATTTCTATTCTGTACAAACACTTGTGAAAAAAACCACTGCTTTTGTGTATGGAATATATGGCTGGGGAAAGTCACTACTGGCCTCGGCGACAGTGCTACAGATCTGCCTGCAAATTACCTGGTGTGTGTGTGTGTGTGTGTGTGTGTGTGTGTGTGTGTGTGTGTGTACGCAGTGAGAGGAATGCTGGTTTTACTCCTATGTATCAGCCATTACTCGCTCTATCTGCCTAAAATCAAGAGACAAAAGAAAAGATTTGTGAAAGCCCCTCATCGCTTTGCCCATCAGCCTAAATCCCTTGCCCAAAAATGGGGGTATGTGGCCCACATGAGCTCCTAAGCACAAGACTAGCCGAACAACTATACAAGCTGGGGTGAAACAGTCTGCAAACAGGATGGTAGCTGCTCTCAGTTTCTCACCATATCCTTCCTTCACAAATACATACAGCCCATGTGAAACTGGGTAAATGTAGTTCTCTGTCTGTTTCTCGAGGAATCTGTGGATTTGGTAGCTAATGCATCAGGGCCAGGGTCAGAGGTGTAGACTTTCTTGTAGCACCACGGGAGGCCGCGACCACACAAAAGGCCTCAGCACCACAGAATGACAGCAGGAAATCTTACCTCATAGTAGCTGCGGGGGATGCTTAACTACCAGCTAAAGCTGCTCTAACCCAACAACATGTGCCTCCTCGAAAGACTGAGAAAGTATGCTGACTGCCCAGAGTACAGGGGAAAACAAGCACAAGCCAATGATGGAGGTCTGAGACTGACAAGTCTGCTGTCTTTGCTGGTTTCAGATTTATACAGGACAGACAGACAGGCAGACCATCAGCTATGGAGCTTTTCAAGTGAATGTCATCCCTTCAGCCACTACTCAGTTTCCCCTTGATCTAAAACCAAACAGTTCCCCATGTGACAAATCTGAATGAGCTACCATCCCCTGTAGTTTGAAGCAAAGTGGGTGGGTGGATTTGAGGAAAGGGAGTCCAAAACACAAAATATGACACACGAACGGGACTGAATTGAGCAGTTAAAAAGAAAAAAAAAAAAACGGAGAAAGAGAAAAGAAAAATATAGAATATCTATAACATTATACGAAATCCCTGTCGGCCAGACCTCACTGTACGAATATTTTACAGGTTGTGTATTTGTCTTCCTCCTCCGGTATGGTGGAGGGAAGAGCTGGTAGTGGGAGGGAGGAGGGTTTGAAAGGGAGAGGCTGTGGTTGCAGCTCCCCCTGGTTGTGTGGCAGGGACTCACTACCTGCGTGCAGGCAGATGGAGCCCATTGACCTGGGGGGGCATGTTGGGCAGGAGCAGCTCCAGCTGGCCAAAGAGGGAGAAGTGGTCGGAGGGGATGTGGGGATGTGGGCAGCCGCTAACATTGTTCTCTACGAGCCAGTGGGGGTCCAGGGGGCCCAAGATACCCAGCACGTTCAGGTGAGGCTTGGAGTAGAAAATATAGTCGATGACACCCTGAGAGGAGAAGAAGAGGAGAGTCACCTCAGATTAATACAACTTTATAGGATGCTTATAAACAAGGACATTTATGCAGAAAATGCTAATATCTGTGCCGTCAGTAGAATCACCTTGAAGTCGAAGGTGTAGTTGGTGTAAGGCATCAGGCCATTCTCGTAAGCGCTCTTCAGCTTGAAGCCGTGGGTGATCCTGCCGTTGGATGTGCTGTTCTTTCCATTGCAGTTGAATTTGGTCAGGCTGTCGCTATAACGAAGCTCCTTGAAGTCCTTGTGGGTGCAGTCCACCCCACCAGTACTCAGGTACTCCACCACGCCTGAACAGAGGGGAGAGGCGAGAAGTCGTTTCATCGGAATCAAGAGGCACCTCAAGGTCCCAACAGACCAAGCCACTACCGTCACCATAGGCAACACTAAATGGCAATTCTAGCAGTATTAGCTGTAACATGAAAACAATAATTCAATCCACCCTAGACGACAGTTTGTGTATAGAAAAGTTTGTATCTTGTTCACCTTTCTGGCAGATTTGGAACAAATACCAAAATAAATCTGTGTGATATTAATCAAGTCCTGTTTCGCCATCATGTGGGCTAAAATGAACGATGTAGCTAAATTGAAGCTGTAAAGGGAAGGTCGTCACTAAGAAAAAAAATAAAAATAGACTTCCATCATCATGTTCTATGCCCTTAAACTTTTTATTTTATTTTAAATAAAACCCCCGTTTTCAAAAAATACTTGTGTACGTGCGGACCAGGCCTAAGATACAGTTTTGCTCAAGGGCAACACACTGTTGAAAGATACTGGGAAACATCCTGTAGTTGTTGTAGTGTCTTCGATGAGTGTACAGTTTTTATATACAAACTCTCTGTGGTAAGATAAAGCACAGCTCCATTAGCCCTGCTTACTTACCAGAGTCAGGCAAGGAGTTGAGGTCAGCGCACAGCACCAGTGGAATGGCATTGGTCTCACCAGAGACAGAGGACAACTTGAGGCTGCGTGTGGCCTTGTCCACTATGTTCTTCACCTCCGACAGGAACATCATGGTTTGGACCAGCTTGACATCAGAGTACTCTGGGTCCCAGTGCATGTGGGCATTGGCTATCAGGAGCAGCTGCTTCTCCATGCCATGGAGTGACTTTCCAGCTGGAAGGAGAGGGATGGGGGGTAACAAGGGAGAAGTGATGCAAAGAGGAATTATGGCCAATGAAATACACTTCAATAAAAACGGTTAATTATACACCATGGACATCTGTAACACCACCTACAATCTTTTGTACTGTACCCCCAGTTTCAGACTGAAGTCAATCCAGGATTAGCCGATCCTATAATATAATAACCATCAAATAAAAAAAATAAACCAGGGTCAGAATAGAGCGTCTACTCACAGGAGGCCTCCATCATCTCTTTGCGGACCTCAAGCAGTACAGCTACCCCAATGTTGTCCTTTGTCATCACCCTGTTCAGCATAGCCTCTGAGCCCTCGGAGTTAGCCATGGCCAGCTGGTTGAACTCCACTGTGTGCTTCTGCACTGCACTGAACCTGGACATAAACAAAAGGAGACAAGAACAGAGAAGAGGGGACTTAACAAGTTTAAGCAGTTGTGGGAATAACTGAATGAATACAAGCACATCATTTATGATGTGCAACAAATAGATCCTGGATCCATTTCACTCCAGATAAGATTCCGCTGCACAGCAAATCAAAAACATGAACCAAGGGGTGCAATCTTCAGGCTCAAAATTATTGCAGCAAAACTTTAATTATGTACTTTTTTTTCATTTGTCCACTTAACTGTACTTGTTTTTTTTTGTGTCAATGTGTAAGATATGGACAGAATTGTAGTTCTAATTTTTTTCAGACAGACAGACACTTTTTTTTTTTAGAATTTTGATTAGAAACATTGAACAGAGCTCAATGGACATAATTCTTACTTCAACAGTTAAGGCACTGAAATACTGGGATATTGTTAATAAAAAATAAATGTATTGTAATGCAACAATGACCCTATGCTTTCATTCTGTATCGTCTATGTGGTCTCATATGCACAGTGATAAACACTATAGCACTAGTTATTACTTTGGCGCGTTCCGAATGTGCAGTGGGAGACGGGCCGTCGTAATTTAAATGTTTGTAGTGTTTCCACAGACAGTGGAACAGCGTCAGCTTACACTTTGACACAAATCGTTGTCCGTTGAGCTTGATTACTAGCATGTTAAGCTGCCAACATCTTGAATTAGTACTCCACCGATTTAGCATTGCATTCCTATATCATTGTCAGATTCATGCTGGAAAGATCAATTTTTTTTATTAAAAAAAGGGCCGAAGGGCCAAAACCGAACCAGAGATTTTTTTTTTGTTGCGTTTGAAACCACATACTTTGTGTGAGTGAGTGAGTGTGTGAGTGTGAGTGTGAGTATGAGTATGAGTATGAGTATGAGTATGAGTATGAGTATGAGTGTGAGTGTGAGTGTGAGTGTGAGAATATGAAATCAGCATTAACGTAATAGCTGCAGTGTGTGTGAAGTTCATTTGTCTGAATAAATGCTAGATCTCCTCAAGACCCAAGCAAAGTTCCCGTTGTATCTTGCTTGCTACCAGTGGATTAAAGTGGTTAATTAAGACGCTCGCAACAACGGGTCAGACTCACTTCAGGTGGGTTGACCTAAAGGTTGACCAGCTCAGAGCAGCTACAAGCTGCTCCTCCGAGTTCTTGCTCAGCACCCACCTAGGGGGCCCGACAGCTTTTCTAGCGGAAACCCTGCTAATTCTACAATAAAACATGTGCAATGTTTTCTGAACATGGTTTCTCAAAATGTGAATAAAATATTCGGTAATCAAATCTATGTGCTATGGTATAAACAGAGCCCACTTTGAAGATTGCCGTAAATGTCAAACCGTAGTAGCCATTCTAAAAACATCCATCTTCTGCACGGATGCAGACAGTTCGTGGTTTTACAGTTTCTGAAACACTTTACCAAAGTGAGTACAATCAACTGAACTGTCTGAAGAACACATTAAACAGAGCTTCTCATTTGCAGAATACTCAAACTGGTTAGGTAGGTCAATAGCGGAAGCTTTAACTGTTTAGTGAAGTTTAAATAAATGATTATGTGCCCTATTAAGCTAGTCAATAACAGATACAAGGCATAAAATATTTGTATTGTAGGTACATACTTTTCTGTCTTGAAGAAAACTGCACAACCATCCACGTGTTTACGGTCCGACTCCGACATAGTCCTGGCTCGTGACTTTGGACTGAAGAACCCTTCGTATCCCTGCTCCTTCAGCTCAGGCAAGAAGAAATTATAGTACTGCTCCGTCTCAACTTCCTGTAAACAACAAGAAAGGTGTCAGGATGGACAACAAAAACATACTTCCAAAAAGAACAAAACTGTAATCCTGAATTAAACATTTTAACACAAGAGTGGGAAAAGTAAGATACTGCAAGATATTCATTGAAATTACACATTTGCTCAAGTTGAAGCAATAAAAACAGCTGTTAACAGCTGAAAAATAGTGTAGGAAAAAGGGGGGCAAATGTCAGAAGAATCTGTGTGCTGGATATTAACCCTGCTCTTTGTGATAAAGACACATGTAAATTAAAAATACTATAGACCTTCTTTATATGTTAATATAATCCAAATAAGTAATTCAAGGTTTTATGAACCTTTCCTTGTAAAGAGACAAAACAACTCTCCAAATACAAAAACACAATAACAAAACAAAACACCAGAACATAAAATGAAATTATGCAAATAGTACAATAATCACTTCCTCATACAAGTTGCGAAACATGAAGACCTATTCAGGTCAATGAAAAGATGGCCATAGTAGTCATTATCAGGTCAGAGCACTTATTGGATCGCATAACATTCTACAGGTGTTGCTTTTATTTTGTCAACTTGCACACCAGGAGGCCAAAAACATCCCACCACCCAACCCAAATCTTTTCATTTTGTTAAATCTGCATTGATATACAAAATAAATGTTAAGTTATTCTGTGAAAACTTAAAAACGTCCATCTCTTACCTGCAAACTGATGATATCTGCATTGCAGCCCATTATCTCCTGCATGATGGATTTCTTCCTGTACTCCCAGTTTAGAGCCCAAGAGGGGCAGTAGCCATATAGCTGTCGTGTGGCATATTTATCACACAGCACATTGTAGCACATCACAGAGAACAGTGCTGAGGGGAGAAACAGACAAAAGGGCATAACTTTGAAATGCTGATGATTCTTGGTTGCCTCAGATATTAATTAAAAAGAAAAAAAAAAAGGGGGTAGTGACATTTCCACACTTGTTTAACTCCAAGCATTGAATTTAAGATGATCAAAATAAAATCCAGCTCTGTGCTGTATTCTTTTCCTGTCTATACATGGAAAACACTCATTTTATGCAGCATTTTGTTAACAGATTAAACTCTATACACAGTTTTCCACAGAATTTGGGCAAGACATCTAAATAGATTTGTTTGTATTTTTTTTACTAGTTCTACTAAAATGTGTATAGAAGTACAATTTGACATACAGACTGTTTGAATGTTAAGTGCTGTTTAAAAGATGACTGCAACATTGAAGTCTTTAGTCAGTCAAAACAACAGTTACAGCCACCCACCCAGGGAAAGAAATAGGGTGCGTCCACGGGACGCGTCGATATTGAGTTTACCATTTCCCAAACACATTTTCTATTGTCCACATGACGGTGAGACACTGTTAGTCTCAAGCCCTGGCAGTACTACCTGGCACAACAGTACAGGTACCGTCACCTTTTCAGAAATTTGGCATTGACTTGGTATAGAAGTATGGGTTCTTGTGGGATCCCTAGTTTCATGCATGTTGTCCTTACCTGAGGCCCGTGTTCGGTCTGGTTCCTGGAGTGAGATCCATGACCGGGCTGGGGGCTGCTCTGTTGGTACTGAGCAGAGGGGGAAAAATGGTTTAATATGGGTGACAGCATGAACAATGAACTCAAAAAGGTTATGGGCACATAAGCTGTCGGGTTCATGATGTCCCCATCTATATCTACAGATGAACCTATCTTTTGAGTTAATAAAAACAACTGGCAATATGCAATTACTGTTCTGATCTGAAAACGCCAGAGAGGGTGGACTCACTGCGCTTGATAGCCCCTGCCAGATTGTCTAACAAGTAGTTGAGCAGTCTCCGCGTGCCATCAGGTTCCTGGTAGAGGCTCATAATTTCTTGTATAAGTGGATTTCCTGGTGAAGGAAAAGCAAAGCGGACTGAATCAAAGCTAAGAGGACAATGGGATTTCAAGGCTAGAATGGCTACAAAAAACATTGATATGCCACTCACCTTTCAACCCCAGTGTTTGTAACTGAAACAGTTTCCCCAATTCAAATGGCAGAACCCGCAACTGGTTGTTATTTAAAAGCAGTTCCCTGTGGAGGACATAGGGGAATTTGATTATTAGAAACCAGCCCTCCTGAGAAACAACCATCTTTATTACCTTTCAAAAACATTTGCCTACAGCATACTTTCCAACTTCAGATCGACTGTGAACTTAAAGTGGAACAAAATTGGCAGATAGACAATGGATCTACAATTAATAATAAATAAAATAAAAATCACATTGCCATAAATCGGTAGAACCAGTGTGAAGAATGATTGAATGCCAAAAACAGAATCAAGATCAAGACCCTGTGACAGCTACACCTTTCCATTGTGCCCGAATTGAGGGGTAAATGTATAGCCGGAAACCACTCACCTGAGAGACACCATGTTGCCGAGCTCTGCTGGCAGGCTCCTGATCTTATTGGATGAGAGATCCAGGTACACCAGGTTCTGTAGTTTGGCAATGTCTGGCGGGATGCGTGACAATGAGTTGTCACTGATGTGCAGGGCAGTGAGGTGGGTGAGAGTCCACAGGGATGTGCTGAG
>CALSCE010009297.1:7759638-7805818 GCA_943593645.1 Bovichtus variegatus | reverse complement strand
ATGTGCAGGGCAGTGAGGTGGGTGAGAGTCCACAGGGATGTGCTGAGGCTCCTTACTCGGCCTTCAGTGACAGCGGGAGGACACACACACACACACACACACACACACACACACACACACACACACACACACACACACACACACACACACACACACACACACACACACACACACACACACGAAGTCCAAGTATTTAACCATTATCCGTCCTCTCGCATCAAATGGAAAAACATAGAATAACTTTGTTTCCCATTGGTGTAGATAGGGTTGACTGATTTCACAATGATGCTTGACAACATTGCTGCATTCATTTCCCAAAGACCAAATAGACAAAGAAAATCATGTAAAGACTGTTGATTACACCCACCATGTTGCATGGTTAAAATAAATGTACGTTGACCTTTTTTAAACCTAGCAAAACCCAGTTTGAGATGAGAGCTGTAATGATTATTACATTAAGTAGTAAAAGGAAATAGTAAAAATTGACAGACATTTAACTAGCAACAACATTGATAATGTATAAATCATTGAATTCATTTTTGAGGGAAAATGCCCAAGATTCACTTATGTTCTGGTTAAAATGTGCTATGCAGATTGTCTTTTCTATGAAAATAAATTGAATGTCTTGTTGGTCGATCAAAACAAGAAATCTGAAGATTTCACATTGGGCTCTGATGAACATTTAACACAATTTTCTGACATTTTTATGGACCAAGCGGTAAATCAAGAGTGTAATTGGCAGATTAATTGATAAAGAAAATAATCCTTAGCTGCAGCCTTATATGGGACTAACATGTGCAGAGCGACATTGATGGACCCACAGCCCATTTGTTCAGTGACAATCCAGAAATCGGCCTTTTTCACAAAAAAACATGTTTGCTTGTCAGAGTAGGAAAAGCACAGGTGTGAATCAAACTAATGGCTGAATTCCATTTAGCTCCGTTGATTTCTGGCTCACTGTCACTTGAACACTTGAATAGAACAGGGCCATTGTTAGTGTTATGAGTAACACCTGTGCTTTTCCTAATGTGTCAAATGAAAATGTCTGCTGTGAAATATGCCCATTACCTGAGCCTAACCATATGTCAGGAAAGGTAGATAAACAAAGACCATGATTCTACTATGTACAAGTTTAGGAACTTTGACAATACTCACCGCTGATTTCCAGCTCAGCCCAGTATGACTTCTTCCCGTTTGCTGCCTCTTCAGTTGACATAATTGTGTACATCCGCCTGGGATCCGGCGGGTCATATTTTTCCTTGGGCATTCCTATAACACTGCAGAGATAATTTTGCTTTTAAAATATCATTCATGGACAGAGTCCAACTTCTCTCAATGTGGCATCAATTGTAAATCGATGAAGTAATGTTGTCCTGACACTAAAGCTGGCATACTCTGAATTAGGTTAATGGTTGAGGTGGTGTACGTATTTAGCTCACCGGGTAACCGTATTTGCTTTGAGAATTTTAACAAGAAACCCTATGTACACATGTTGTCACAATATATTAAATGTAACCTTTGCCAAACACAAAGAACACGTTTTTGAGCAAGATATGGTTAAAGTAATACATTGCTTTCAATCGTTTATAGTACTATATAAATCAACATTGAACTGCTTCCTATAAGGGAAGATATTTCATTAGAGTTAAGTTAACGTTACATAACAATCACCATTAAAATCAGCAACGTAGTGTAAAAGCAAACTAGGCAGTTTACTGTGTAATGTTCCAATCTTTCATTAAACAAAAACCGGAAAATAAACAACATTTGTAAAAGGAGTAAAAATAGCTAACGTTACCACTAGCTAAGATTAGCCGATTTTCCTCTCGTTGTCGCTAACTGATTAGCCTAGCTTAACCTAAATAGGTAACGTTAGCTATCAAACTATACATAACAGACGCTAACGTTAAAATAGCTAAAACTAGCTCACTTGCTAACTAGCAAGCTTGAAAACGGACACGTGAAGTTAGTTAAAATGAGCAATTAGTTAACTGACTTTAACGCCCTGTCCGAGTGGGTAAGCTAAAAAGAAGCAACATTATATTAAAAGATACTGCACAATTGTTGTTTACATAATAGCAAAGCACTGACTTGCGCATTGACACTAGGCCACGAAACAGCGCATTAGTTAGCTGCCGCTAGCTAGCCTCCGGTAGCAAGAATCACTGATGAGGTTGAGATAAACTGAGCAAACGAGCTCACAACGCCGCACAATGCTGGGTTTGCAAGCCAATTGCAAGCTATTTAGCTTAGCTTGAGTCAGTTAGCTAGCCAAAAGCTAACATATCCCAATTATTCGAAGCTGACCGACTTCCCATTCAAATAAGTCCTACTTCAGAAAATGACCACATCGCTTTTAACATCTAAATATGATTGCCGTGAAATTAGTGATAACAGTTCAGGTCCAATAGGAAGGGATCATTTTTTACCTGCAAGAGCATACCAAATCGCGAGGACCACTGCGTGTTCTCTTTTGTTTTCTAGCTACTTCGCACCCGTTTCCGCTGCTGTATCATGGCGACTGTAAGGATTTTTTTCTCTCTGCCGATAACAGCGCTTGATCCTATTGGTCAGCACGTAGACGGTCCAACCAGCTGTTGAACCAGAGTAAATACAATCTTTAAATGATGAGTGATGGACCATGACATGGATGGATAGCACACCACCGTTTAATTTACCGTGGTTTATATACATATTATGCATAAATAGCAGAAGTAAAGTAAATGTAGTCTAAGTAATAATGTAATGATTGCATGTGTGTGGCAAGATAAAAGGAAATGTGTGCTTAATGAGAAACGGATATAGGTCTTTGCTGGCTAAAAGATAATATATGGTAATTTATTAAGAGAAGACAGAGTTCAATATATTTTTACTTCATTAGACCCAACAAGGCACAGCCTTTATTTAGATAACAAATATTGAACAAGTAAACAACTCATACAAAAATATAAATATTAAATTAGTCCAGAAAATGAACAGAACACGTTTTTAATTCAACACTGACAGACATCTAGCAGGTGATCCTGTAGATAAGTGAGGGACTCTTCCACATGGAGAGGTAAGGCTTGGCCGAGGTCGGCCTGGGATCTGGAAAGAAAGGCCTCCACAGCTTCACGAATGGCGGGCTGGGATACCATATCATCCGGCCTGTAGACCAAGTTGCCAACTTTGCCTCTTTGCTCAGAGACTGAGTTGCACAGATAGCCTGGGTATAACAGATGAAAGAAGTTAGAAAGAAGTTAGGAGTAAATCAAATTGGGCTTGGGAAAGTCGAATTAAGTAATTTTACTTTTCTTTTCTTTATTAATCCCTCGAGGGAAAATTCAATTTTCGTTGTTAATTTCACATTACGCACAAAAGGCCAGAGATACACGCTACTACTTTGTTGAAATGTTTTAATATTCAGAGATATGCTACATCGGTGATGTAACATCGCGTATCAAATAGCAAATATAACCCATGTCTTAGAGGCATTCTCCAGGAGAGAATTGAAATCATTGGTTAAAAGACTTTCACAAGTATACTTTGAATTTAATGACGTTATAAAAATATGTCAATCAACACATACAAACAAAAAGGACCAAGCACAGTTTAATGTTTAAAAAATATGTATAAAGTTCACCCCTATCATATTTTGTTTAATTTGGCATAGCATAACATAAATTAATTAATTAATTTGTTCAGTAAAATGCATCCACAATAGTTACCAGACAAATACACAACTAAGAAATAATGGTTAGTAGAGAGAAAAGGGAAAAAACATTTGACTAGGTGATCAGGATAGTCCAGCTCTTGTTTGATCTTTTTAATCAAAGTAAGAACTTGGCCCTCTTTTCCTTCTCTGCTTCTAATAAAAGAGCTTAGTACAATCCCATATAGTATCGAATCACATATTGCACAATCACTGGAGTCTGAGGTTTCCCACAGGCTCCAAGCACTGTCCGCTTCCTGGCAGCGGAACACTGGAAAGCTGACTTCTGACAAACTCACATAGTCACTACCAAAAATTATGTTCTCTTCAATTTGATAGAATTTATAGGGAGACATTTCATGATTATAGCTGCAAACACCGTTGTGCAACGTACTGGAATTTATCAACATCTCACCTTTCATTGCCTTGTTATAGCTGAGCAGCAACATCCAGAGAAGATGGATCAACTCTTCCCACCTCTGCCACCCTTCAGTACCATCCTGGTGAATACAGTCATGGATCAGTCGCATTGAATGGCCACTTGTTGTGACAAACTTCTAAGTGTTAGATTCCCCCAAAAATAAATCAAAGACACCTCTGAAATTTGTAATGATGTAAAAAAAAAAAAAAGAAAAAAGAAAAGTGTTGTCACTATCTTTAAACTTTAATTCCACAATCTTTTTCTGATTAATGGATCAATGCATTGTAAATCAGATGTGTTATTCCACTACATATTACCGAAGGGTCTGGTGCCAGAGTGCAGTGCTTCAAAAAGTGAAGCAGAAGACTGAGCGACATGGGCAGAGAGATTTTCAGTGGGCATGCATAGTCCAACAGATGTTCCAACAGCTTACATCTCAGCAGCTTGCTCTGCAAGCTCTCCAGCAACAACATCCTGAGTGTCAGAAACAGATTAGTCAGAGATGGCTTGGAAAACTGGGGAAAAGAGGCACATTGTGACATTAGAAGAATTATATGTATTTGTTTCTGTGTTTAAAGATGAATTACTTAATTGATGCATTCACACTTATTTAAAAAAAGAAAAAGACACTAAGACATTTAAATTCCATGTCAAAACAGGAGGTATTCATTTCCAATGCAATACGAAGGAAAAAAAAGTTAAATTTAAAAGCCTTTATGATAATTTTCGGACTCCATTTAAATGTATTAATCATTAAAAGAAATTGACATTGATTGCCACAAATTAGATTTTTGGGATTTGTCATGATATTTTACAAATTGTTTTATATTCTACTATTTAAAGACAATATCTATTACATTATAAATCACATAGTGAATGTACCAATTAGAAAATTTATTGTAATTGTAAACTTCACAAGTCCATGATTATTCCAGTGACACAATCCACAAGGAAAGGTAGGATAGGAGGTTTGCATATTAAAAGAAAATATTTTCTTCCACTCACACTTCAACTTTCCCTTAATGTTGATACAAAACCTACTCATCTTGCCTCCCTCACTCGTCTCATTTCTCCTCCTCCTCACCTGTGTGCTCGTAGAGGTATGTTGCTGATGAGCATATGGAAGAGCTCCTGGGACAGCTTGGCAGAGTTTAGAGCTGGAGAACGGTCCACCTCCAGAGCCAAGGACAGCATCCTCTGAAAGACGGACACCATTCTGCACGGGACAACGGGACAAAAGCGTGAATGACAAAAAATGAAAAGACAAGCAAAGAAGCAACCATAATGATACATAAATGCATATAACAACCAACTACGAAAATGTATATTTCCAAATTTGTAATTTACCTGATTTGTTCATCCCTTTCTCTGGCTGCTTCTATACTCTCTCCAAGCTCTGTTGATTTCATAATGGCAGAAAAGAGCCACTTGATGATCTCCCTGAAAAAGAAAAAGATTAAATAATTTTTTTTTATCCATGTACTATCATGTGATCACCCTGACAAAGAGCGATTTGTAATATTTAATAGTATATGTCAGTGTGGCCTGTATCACTATTTTTTTTTTTGGGGTGGGGGGGGGTCTGTTTTAATTAACTAGCTTCAGACTGCTAATACTGGTCTACCAAATCGGTATACTATTCTGAAATAACCGGACTCACTAATCTGGTAATTGAGCAGCTGTGTTAACTCTTGGTTTCTTAAGGCAGCTATGAGTTTCATTTACAAATAAAGAGGTGTATTTTTTGGCAAACATCCAATAACATGTAGTGTATTTAGCAGTGTATTTAAGATGCAAATGTTTAGGAATGATCATTTGTGTTTTGATTCCCTGAACTAAGCGTACTCTGAAGTGGGTTAGCGGTGCAGTATATAGCATACTGAGAGGTGATTCTAATAGTTTGTCCACCCCAGTCATATAACTGAGAGTACACTAATACAGCTATCAGTACAATACAATTCAAGAGCATCATAAAACTACAGCTTCCAAACTGTTTAAAAAAAAAACTGTATGCACCTGACGCGAGGGAACTGCTGATCACATGACAATGTTGCCTTGGCGATGGAGTGGTGGATGGCAGAGATAGAGCGTTTGGCCTGGAAGTCATCCTCCAAGGTCTGCACAACATAGTCCAGGAGCATACGCACAACCTCACTCCGATGCCTCTTTATATGATCCTTAGGAAGCGGGGCAGATAGGGACAATATCTGTTTACTGCAATCAGATGTTTGGCTGTAAACATGTCTGCATACTAGGGCAGAGTGAAACAAAGTATCTAAATATCTTTTCACCAATGGCGATACCAACAATGAAACAATATTTTACTTTTGGTGCTTTCACACGAGAAAAGTTCTTTAAAAAAAAAACATTTCACAATTTACAACCAAAAGCTTATTTAACACTGATGGTACCGTGTATTGATACATCACCCAGCTGTTCTGTACATTCACACATTTTGCTATCTTAGTACCTGATTGGCCGTGACTGAGGTCAACAACTCCCAGTCCCATGGAACTGTAGTTTTATCAGCCATGTGGTGTCTGCAATCAGAAAGCAGCTTTAATATCTGAATTTAAAGATGGAAATGGGGGAGAAAAGATGGAAGAAAGGACGTAAAAGGACAGATCAAGAATTTGAATAGGAAAGGCCACAAATAACACATTTATAATAACTCTTATTCCTATGGTTCCCTCACCTCTGTGTCCTCATCAGCAGATTAAAGGCCTGCACGCAGAGGTGATGAGGACACTGTGGGTCGAGCAGAACGCCACGTAGCAGGTGGGAGGTGATATCTCTGGGGGGATAGTAGCCAGGCTGTAGCAAGTCAGACAAGAGCTGCAAAGTTCCTTCTGTGTAGTTTTCATCAATGGTACTGTAAACCAGGCTTAGGCTCTGACGGCATAGCACCTCTGGACTTCCAAAACCTTCATCTTCCTCATCAAGCTAAAAAAATAAATAAATAAAATAAATGCTGTATAAACAGCATAGCATATGTGTGAAGAGAGCAACAGAAAAAATAAAATACAGATACACAGATTTGGAGGAATGTCTCTTACCAGGGCTTGAGCTGGTCCAGACATTATTTTCCTGAGTGTAATTGGGCACACAAACTGCCTGTCGTCTCTACTGGCTGCCCTGAAGTCCATATCAAATCTGCCCTCTTTGTTCACTTCGTCTCCATCACTCCCGTCTTGCCAATGAAAAGACACTGGACTGTCAATGCAGAGATCACCTCTGTATGTCCCACCCTCAGATCTGTCATCCATGTCCTCATTTGACACTGACAAAAACGGTTCACTGGGGATGCTACAATGCAAGAAGTCAAAGCTGTTTGAGGCCTCATCAGCCTTAACATGCTCCAGTTGCCACTCAGACGTATCTCCAGCTAGTGTATGCTCAGAGGTGGGTGTTGGGTTGACTTGGCTCATAAGGTTATGAGATATGAGACTTGTGTGGGATGGAGAGTCACGGTCAAAAGGCTCAGAAGGGTTAGGTCCGGTGGTAGGAGAGTGGAGGAATGATTGATCAGCGAGGTAGCTTTGCTTGAATTCCAGTTGTTCTAGTTCGGGGCAGAGGACCTCTCCTTGTGAGGAACCTTTTGCTTTATCTTGAGATGAAGAAGGGGATGTTGGAGAGGGGATGAACATGGATGAGGTAAAGTCATGCCTTTTGTCTTCAGGATTGCTGTGCTCCTTTGAGATTGCAACAGAGCCCCATTTATCTGAGCAGAGAGAGTCAGCTGGGCTCCGTAGAGGCTGAGATATTTTCACATTTAACTGTGTGCTTGTAACTTTATTACTGTTCTCTTGTTCGTCCTGTTTGAAAAGAGATTCAACCACCATAGGAGGTGACTCATCCAGTGAGGGATCCATGTGAGGACCATTTGATGTGGTAGTTCTGCTTAAATTCCTATTGCATTCTGGTGTTTCAATATTATAGTCTTGTTGACTGTGGTGGAGTGACATTTTTGTACAATCTTTGCTTAAATAGACAGAACACCTTGATGTGTTCAGTTCTGCGACATGAGTTTCAAGAAAAGGCAATCGTCTTAATTTTACAAATGCTGTGCGATGATGTGCTTTATCCGTCTGCTTTTGGTGTTGTGTTTGAGAATCCAGAATTCTCAGCTTTGGCTTTACGTTACCACAGTCCTGCTGTAGTTCAAATACAGTTGGGTCTCTTGAAGAGCTTTTCTGTAAGTTTGAATCTTGTTTGTTTGAAGTTTGATTTTCTTTTTTCATTTGAGAGACACCTGGTGGCAAATTCCACAACTCCTGTTTCGTCCCATGTGCTACGTTGGTCTCAGTCAAGTCTACCAGAGTCAAGGAGGTGGGATTTTGTCTTTTGCGCAACTTCAGCTCTGGAAGAGTCCATCTAGGATTTGTGAGGTCAATATAAAGCTAGAAAAATAAAAATAAAAGGAAAAATATGTCAATACATTTTGTGGTTGCTTAAAAAACTACAGAGAAGAATAGTATGGCTTCTGAATCTGTCAAAAATAAACACATTATTCCTCACCTATTCAAAAGAATATGATTCTTTTGTCTGACCATTAGTCAAAATAAGTGCAAGTGCTATTGTAGTATTGCTTTGTTATGACCAAGTAAACATAGTACGTGTGTAAAATTATATGATTAATCTAGAAGCACCATTTCCATAATTTCTCTGGATCCACATTCTGAATATTGCAATGTCTCAAGAGGTTGACACAGAGGTTTTACAGGCAAAGTCACAATTGACAATGCTGAATCTTACACAAACGTGCATTTGTTTGTTATGACCATTCCAATATTGATTATGACACCAGAGGTCTGTACTACAGGGCAGGTTTTGGGGTTTGCGAGGTATCTTCAGGGTTAACCCTGAAGGGTTTTCAGTCCTACGACAGTGGTTCACTTCATACCGGGTTAGTTCGTCATGGTAACTCATGCTGCACACCTAACCTGTTCCGGGGAAGCAGGTTTTGTCCGAGATAAGAGATCAACCTGTGTAAAAGCACTGCCTGCTGACCAATCACAGCTCTGGGCGTGGATCGTAAGATAATATTACACAAATATAAAGTATATCATAGTATATATTTTAGTCTTATTTTTCAGCTGCAACCCCAGTGGTGTGAAACGAACTTGGGAGCAAATAAAAAAGAAATATAAGAACTTAATTCAAAGCGATAAATAGGTTTACATTCATATCTAATAAACACCAACAACATTCATAAAAGTACCTGGACCACAGTAAAGCAAAGCAATGCATTCAGTCTGCGGCTCTGTAAGCACACGACTCAGACGTGTCGCACTTATATCAAATCATATCATTTATATATTCACTTTATGTCAGCTTCTTGAGCCGTGTGCTTACAGTCACACAGACTGTAGTGTAGGCCTATGCTGTGGGTGATTATCAAGATATGAAAGTCTGCTTACCGCTATGAATAAGTTTATATATATATGAATTGAAGTTATTATATTATTTTTTAATTGCTCCCAAGTCCGTTTTACACCGCGTGGGGTGCAGCTGAAAGAACAAGACTAAAATATTATCATACACGTCATAATTTCCCCAAGAGGTTGAATAAAGTATCTTGTATTATATAAGAATACATCTAAGCAACACCTTCATTTAATGGAAAACACAAATGTAATTATAGCGAGATCTAATCGTGCCCTAGATGGGCAGTGATATCATATATTTGTTATTTACACTTTCACACAGTCGGAGATGTTTTGCCAGCTGTCCTTCCTGCATTTGGCTGTGTTACTTTTAGCCCAGATTATGTGTTTAACTTCTTCATATTGGTCTAACATTGTAGTTTACGCTTCCTTTGTAAAATATGATGCTGTGCTGACGAAAAACACTTGTCTATGTTTGTGATTGGTCATATGTTGCAAACCCTGCCCCTTATATGTGACCGCCAGACAGGGAAACCCTGGATTCATTTACAGAGTTGATAACCACAGTCGTAGGACAGTTTAGCGGGATCATGGTTGTTTGGGTTAGTTAAGCCAGAAACAAAGATGTCCTGGGTATGTTGAACTTGCTTTGTAGCACAGGCCTCTGGACAGCTGGTGAATAATAAGTCAGTTTTAGCATTGTCTTTAAATGGCCCATGGCACGCACAGAAGTTATGTTTTGAATGCAACTTAACTGAGTAGCCATAAAATAAATAAATAAATTAAAAACTCACAATTCTAAGAAGCTATCTTGATTTTGCCATACCCTTAGTTTAGAGATAGCTCTCCCTTTAAAACTCCCTTGAAATTCGCAGGACTGCTCAAGGGCAACATTTGAATTTAAGTATAGCAATGTTACCCAATGCAAGTATTTTTTAAATGTTACAATCAGGAGCACAAACCAGAAAGCATATGGACAACATAATACATAATACATAATAACTTAACACATTGACTTATACTAGCCAGAGTTGGGCAGATTAAGCAAGCAGTTTAAAGCCACATAGCTAGCACTGAGATCAGAATTTAACACAGTATTTCACCACAGCAAAAAGTAAATTCTGTTAAATTAAAGTTGTTTTTTTTGTGTATTATAATAAACACGAAGAGCCAATAACAAGCCAGCAAACACGTAAGAGGTAAAGTCGCTCCTGAGCAGGCTGTACCTGAAATATAAAATCCGTTTCTCGGTTTAAGTTACGTGAAGATAACCAGCCACAGCTGCAGCGACACCTCGAGGACATTAAAAGTTGGTTAGCAACAGTTTCTATAGAGACGGTCGAGTAGCCGTTAACTTACCGTTGGGACGTTGACGGAATCAATGTCAACTCGCACTGCCGACAGGGGCGGTGGGTCGGCTTTGGTCATAACGTTACTAAAGGAGCCGATGATTTCCACATCAGAGTCGCCTTTATCACTGTCAGAACTCAGAGTGATCACATCGTCCATTTCTCCTCACTCAGAAACGCCAGTAGCTAATGTTGAGTAATATTAGCTAGCTCACTGATGCATTACCTTAAGCGGACCCGTGACAGTCTTGAAGAAGGAAGAGCTAACGTTGACGTGCAACTCCCCATAATATTTTGTATACAACAAGCTAACGACGCATGTACAGTTAACCTTAGGACGTGTGGCATTTCTTTGTGTCTTTGTTCCTTGCCGGTGGTTTTGACTGTGGTCGTATCTTCATGATTGACTAACGTGATCTGTCTTAGAACCAAGCTACATCCGAAAAACTCAACCCAACGACACAACGTCCATAGAGTTGACTCGACTGGCACATCTGAACATTTGCGCTTCCTGGTTTTTCTTGAAATGTTTCTTCTGTAGTTTGGCGGATCACAACCAGCTATATCTCCACCTACTGTTCTGGAGTGTGAGGGCTCCACCTGCCTTTATTTAAAATGTATTTATTATTTAAAATAAGAACCCTACGCAAACTTGATTTACTCATTTAATTTCTCCAAATCACTATCACAGTGACTTTAAGCCTAACTCCAATTAAATCAGTTGAAATCTGCTCCATCACCCCTTTGCAGATGTATTAACCCTGTCACATTTACCTTCTTCGCTACTATATTACTCTATATTGTACCAGAGTATTTTTTTTGCCTGTTTCATTGTGTTTCTATTGAATTAATAAATACATTTTACCCTCATTAGGCATCAGAGGGTAAACATAAATAGGTCGTCCTAAACATGTAGGCTAATTGTGTACACAAAACAAAACACCATGGAAGTAGGCTGGATCGTCTAAAAAAATGTATTAAAAGAAAACACAATAAAATATATTTCCCATGGAGCAATACAATACATCAGTATTTGACAAGCCTATATATGCCATATCTATATATATATATATATATATATATGTATATATATATAATCAAATCACATCAAATCTCCCCTATCTACATTGAGTTGTGTGACAATGTGTATTCTCACACATCACCACTGGAGTGCAATCATGTTGTACAAATGATTTTGAAATGTGTCAAATATGTCCATTTACCCTACAGAGGAAACATCTGCATTCCTCCTAGACATTTCCTTTGAATTTAACTGTGAACTGAACTACATAAACAAAGAAAAATATTTATTTGGTCTTGTTCATCTTTTGAGCTTGACTGTGCTCAGCCAGGCAAAGGGGCTTTTTGTTGAGGCTCTGTTAGGACATGACGTGAGACACGTCTGCAGCCCTTATGCTTCCTCTGTTTTCCTCCTACTTCTCTGATCCCTGGGGATGCATTTCTGATACACTGTGGACCCCTGAACAGTGTCTGATAAACCCTTGAGTTATAATGATACAAACATAGTATGAGGGTTAGGCTGCAGGGAACAGATAATGCATTTATGTATGTGTAAGGCATCCACAGATGACACATTACATGTTATTTCACAGCATACTTTCCTGTTATCAGCATGGACGACAGCTTTGAGTGTTTTGCGGGGCATGGCATCACTAAAAGCTGCTTCCTTGTGATGGGGAGCTGTGACACATACACACATACTGTGTGTGTTGAGTTGATAAGAACGCTGTAATTGCAAACAGCAAATTAAACTGTAGACAATGTATACACTTAACTGTTGTCAGCTCACAACCTTGCGCATAATTTCAGTACATTTTTTAAAGCACAATTACTTCTGTTTATTTTATTTTTTTTTTAATTCATGTGTTGTGGACAGCAGATAATCCAGGAAAAGAGAAAATATTATTCTGTAACGTGTGCTTGATGTTTACTGCATTCTCATGTAATTAACTTCAGATGCCTCCAACCTGTAAACCTTGTGAGGAATATCAGGCAGGATGAGTCATCGTAATCAAACATACACAACCTATTGACGCCCATTGAGCAACGTGAAGACTTTATTAGGACGGTTATGGAGATAAATAAACAAAGTTTGTGCATATAAGTGGTAGAGGTTTATTTTCTGCCTTGCAAATCATCCCTATGTACTGTCAAAATACTATCAGTTCTGGAGCACACATTTAGCCTTAGTTTGAAGACAGACTATGCTATACATTTCTGATAAAAGTGAATATATGAGTAATAATACATTTAAATATATTTGTCAGTCAGTCCGTATAATTGTGTTCAGTTTATTAGTCCTGGGAACACAACTATTGCCAGAACGTCAAACCTATTCAGCTGGGAAAGGTGGTCCAAGTTCAATTAGACAGGGAGGGAGAGCTATGGATGATATTTGAAATCCCAGATGAACCCCCAAACACTCTGCTGCCCATACATGGACACAGATTAAGGATGGAATACTTTATCAGCAGCAGAGCATGCAGTTCCCTGTTTTAAAAGGTGAACAAAAGCATGTCTGTACTCATTAGTAGTTGCTTGCATTGGGAACCAGCGATGTCTGATATGAGGCCAGCTGGCTTCAGATAGACTTGTTTGAGGGGATCTGCGAATAGCTTTGGACTGAAAAAAGAAAAGTGCGCAAGTCTTTCTTACCAAAGCCACTGTGAAATTAAAATTCATAATATGGAATTCAGCCAACTAAATATTGTGATAACTGCCCACTGTTTGAATGGTGCTACAGTCTATGTGTTTTAAAACACAAGAAACATTTCAGAAAAGTTTCATGGAGATAGATAGAGTTAAAGATTCTATTCACCTGAAGTGTCTTGCAAAATGAAGATTTTGTAAATGTAAGATTTTACAATGCATATCTTTAGAGGCCGTTTTCTTTAAATTATTTTCTTCTCATATTCTGAGCGAGATATTTCCCAAGTTTAATTTCTATCTATATTCTGAAGGTTTTTAAAGAGGGGTTTTCATTTATCATTCATAGCCTGATTTATATGACATTGTGTTCCATAAAGCATGATGAGAATTGATTTTTTTTTATGGTTGTTGACAGTATTTTCTGATTTATGGAGTGATAATAACAGGCATCTAAAAACTTATGTCGACAATATAAAACAAGAGTTTTGAACCTAGCTTTATCCAATGTTCAGATTTCTCTTCTGGAAATGTATTCAAATGAATACATCAGATAATGCTTATTTTTAATATTTAAACATACAATTTCAGAAAACTTAATAATACAAAAAACAATTGTCTTAATGTAATTAATCAACTGGAGGAAGTTTTATGGTGATATCTATTAGGTAAAATGTTTATTCTATTCACCTGTTGTCTCCCTTGAGATATATTGGGTTAAATAGTAAACTTTAGAAATGCTGGATGGCAGATTTTGGTATCTTTGGACAGAGCCTCACTAGCTGTCTACCGCTGTTTCTAGTCTTTGAGCGAGGCTAAGATAAACTCCTGGCTGTGTCCTTATCTTTAACGGACAGATATGAGAGTGGTATCAATCTTTTCATCTAACTTTTGGGAAGAAACATCATAGATGTATTACCCGAAACTATTCCTGTAAGTGAGTTACATTTTTCAAGAGAGACATTCTCAGGTTGTCGCTTGAGTTTTCTGTACATCAACTGGATTTTCTTGTTTAGTCAACAGTGAAGGGCGACTATGAGTCACGTGAGTATGGTTAAGTCCACTTACTGCAGCTTGTTGTCTGCTTGTTGAGTGCACTGCACATATAGTTCAGTTCAGTTCAGTCTTTATCGGCTGTCTGATACAACATGTGTTCCTCAAATTAAATCCACCCTGAAAATAAAAGTATTCTTTATAGCAAAGAAAATAAATAAAATTTTCCTTTTTCCCGTTGCTTTGGGCTGTATCAGATTCTCACAGCATATGGAGGCCCACAAGGACAAGCAGCGAAGCAATTTGGGAGCGGTTATTATCCATCATGAAAACATTACCACTCCACCAAGTTTATTTTCAAGAATTTTCAAAAGAAGTCCTATCACAAAGCTCCAGACAGAACATAATTAGTGAATGAGCGTTTGCCTTAAGGGGTGAAACTTACTTTGCACATGTAGGAGCTTGTTTACTTTAAGTTTAAAGGTCCTCCTGGGACATAGCAGGGTATAAAATATATCATTGTTCAACAACATGCCTGCGCAGAAAAAAGTTATAGAATCATCAGTCAGTATGAGGACAAGTAGTTTCAGTCTCAGATATGAGATAAAGCAAGCAGAATGGGCAACCTAGTAATACAGCTACTGTGTGTGTGTACTGAGAAGCTGATAACTGTAACCTGTCCCAGACAGACAGTCCAGACTCTGTGACACTGGTAGAGCAGTCAGCCAACACCTCCGCTGTCTTATCACATTTAGCAGAGAATGAATAACTTAAGAATTATATATATATATATATCTTCTGTGGAAAATCCACAGTCTACAAAAACAATGTCTTCACAGTTTTGAGCGTGGAATCAATGTTATTAATACCTCGAGATGAATCTAGTATTTACATGACTGATGAAAGAGCTAAAAATGACTACCAACAATTGTACAGTTGCTACAGAGCGATAGTTTTCAATAGAGGTATAATGTATCAAACTGGCTAAGTCATAATACAAAAGATGTTTAATCATATTTAAAAATAACGGATAAGGTGGAAGCATAAAACACAACCATGCAAAACCAAGTAGTATCTCCTTCAGAGAATACAGTATTTTCTATATCGGGACTCTGAGTTTATTATCATAAAAAAAAGTACTCGATCCAAAGAAAAACTCCAATTTCCAATGACTCCAAGATTTACAAGGTTAATGTGAGCGTTGCACCCCAAACAGATATTTAAATGAAACTGATGAATCTGTGAAATATAAAAGGGGAAATCACTGATGGGTGGAACAATTTTTTTGTGAATGGTCAGAACCCAATAAAGGTTTGGAAAAAAATAAATGTAGCCTAATACTTAATCAGAAAAAGTAAGTAGTAACCATATATGTCCAACAAATGTAGTAAATAGTTACCTCTGAGTTGTAGTGGGGTCTAGGCTAAGTATTAAGTAGCATTAAATGATGTTGAGTTTAGGTACCTCAAATTGCACTAAATTACAGCACCTTAGTAAATGTGCTTAGATCATTTACACCAATGGTGTTCAAACCATAATCCCCTTTTCAAAATGATTGAGTCAACCAAACTTGTGATTAGGTCAGTTTCAGTGGGAGTTATAGTACGTAGTGTCAAGTAGAACAATCACTACTATTGCTATAGAGATAAGGACTGAGTATCCCAAAAAAAAGAACTCCAGATGGTCAGGGCAGAGAGTCTCATTTCCACGAGATGTGACAAGAGGAGAGAAAGAGTGAGATAGCGGGAGAGAGAGCGGGAGAGAGGCTGTCAGCACAAGAACAGGAAAGAGACAACAAGAGAAAGACGTCTGACAAAGTTAGACAGGCATGGGTAACACAGGGACGCTGTCTGAAAAACAACCACCTCTTTATTTTTCAGTTTTGCTGTCCGCATCCATATCATGCTCTGCAGTCTTTAGACCAAGCCTGCCACACAGCCTGCCATCAAATTCAGGACTGTTTTAGTTCTATTTCTCTCTGCCTGTGGTTCAGCACAGTACCCCTAACGAGGTTCATTTGACTGGCAGAGCGTGCCAGGTCCAGAGACAGAGAAGGCTGATGGTGGACCAGAGCCCGATGACTCACTCTGCAATATGTGACCTCAGACGCTGATGGATGTCACAACAGGATCCTTCACTGGATAGCTAGAAACTGGTGCTAGAAACTACTGGACGCTATGTGCGAGGACTGAACATGGATGTATAAAAAGAACAGGATACAGCTTTGGAGGCGAGGCCCTGTTCATTTCTATAGTTTCTATAGTTTCTATAGTTTCTATAATTTCTATAATTTCCTCATTTCTATAATTTCTATAATTTCTATAATTTCTATAATTTCCTAATTTCCTAATTTCCTCATTTCCTCATTTCTATCATTTCTGGTAGTGGTGGATCTAATTCTGGCAGTTATGTTGATCAGCCAGCCATGTAGGCCTATCTTACATGTAATGACACTAGTGATCCCTAGTTGATATTGTAACGTGGCCTTTTCTGTGCCAACTCGTCAGGCTTTACTGTATGTTTAGTTCATTCATTTCATTCATTCATTGAACAATTGTGCTTTCTCGTGTGTAATTTGAGTATGTCATCTGATAACTCATATTTCATAGTTTGTTACTGTGACCAAATCATAATGTCTTGTGAGTCATCAGCGAGTCCTGACTCATTGCTCCACTTGTTCGGTGTTAATGAGGTGGATTTAGAATTTTTGTGAGGAAAATATATTGGATGGAAGGACTTTTCCATACCTTACAGCATTGTAAATTGATCCTACTATAAGGCTTGATTTGCCCTCATACTCACAAGTTGCCTCTTCTTCCTCATCCATTTTTCTTCATTTTAAACTCCAGCTACCAGTCAACAAGAAAGTAAACCAAATCACAGCAAACATGTGCCACTTTTAACCTGTGTTCTTCTCTTAAACATGAGATGGAGGATCTCATTCACTGAAGTGCTTTTGCAGGAAGCTTATTCTTTTGGGTCTTGGAAGTAAGTTTTAAAAGCGTCTTCCTCTGCTGAATGTGTGCACAACCATTACACTCTTTAGCAAAACTGAAGCCCTTTATACCTCATTTTAATTCAGAGAGCAGCTGATGAAACAAGTTGATCAGTTCCAGTTTCATCATATTCAGGGCCATTTAATGATCTACAGAGCTGACAGCATGCCTGCTTAAGTGTTTAAAAATATTATAAAAGAGACAACATTTAAACCCAGAAAGGCAATTTAAATAATTGTTGATATGTTTATTGCCCTTTGAGCCTCAATGACTTCCCTGATAAAAAGCAATCCCAAACTTCAGCGGAAATTTGAGATGAAAAATCCATCGGTGAAATGTGTGACCTTTATGCTTCGATAACCTGTTCCTGCTTTTAAATCCAAGTGCAGCAATGTCTAAAGCTGTGTAAAAAAATCTTGCAAATCTTGTTTGTTTGGGACACAATAAAGGTCAGCAGTCATGTATTTAGACCTGCCAGGCCTGCTGACAGCATTAGCAACACTTGAAGAAGGTGGGAGATGTTGAACGATGTGGGATTTCTGAAAAAAGAACATGTGAATCACAGCGTGGCTGGGACACACACACACAAAGTCCTCTCCCACTTCCTTGTACGCTATCTCCCACAAGTATACACATATACACATCAACAAGAGCCAAGGATCCTGTAACACACACACACACACACACACACACACACACACACACACACACACACACACACATACACACTTATGCATATATAGTAATCATAATCATACGGGGTCCTTGCTGAATTTCTGCAGGCTGAATTCCCTGAAGAAAATGTTTACTATAACAAATCACCTGCGACCTGAGATGAGGTTTTTACGCGCCACCTCCGGCCATTTATTCCTGGAACGTTACATAAGGCAGCAGTGGGTTCTGCTCACAACCAGCCTTAACAGTCTCCTCGGAAGAAAACAGGAAAGGTAAGAGGATTGAGGCGGTCTCTTCTGAATAAGCGTCTCAGGGATCTTTTCTTTCTATCTACACAGCGGTGTATGGCCTGTAAACAGTGTTATCAGCATCATCATATGTCAACATACCATATTTGTACGACCCATGAAGGCTAATCAGAAGTGGCAACCTCTCTTAGCAGTCTCGCTCAAGCCTTGGCATTTGCAACACACCTTTGCTTTTACGTGAGTCACTCAACACATTACCTGCTGGCTGCGAGACAAGTGGTCAAGTCACGGTGCATATCTAATGATGGATGAGTTGACACAATTAAAGCTATTCCAGTCACTCTAAAAATATGTTTTCCGCTCCCAGCGCTTCTGTGGCTGCAGAGAGCTTCTAATTTGTTTTAAAGGTGACAGTAAAGGAATGTGGCATGTGCATGACAGAGGGCAGATGTGTGTCACAAACACAACATGCTGAACAGCTGATCAGTTTTGTCCGTTCAGTTATGCTTTTTACTTTCAAATGGAAACTGTAGTTGTTTGAATCAGTGGTTGTGTGCTTTCTTAATTTGTCTGAAAGCCTTTAGCCCCACAGAGAAGGGGACCTTAGGCATGTTCACCCCTCATTAGGTGTGGTGACTGCATCATAACAGGAAGCTACATCCAGAGTGACCGGATGCTGGGTATTGTTGTAATGCTCGAAATAGAAAGTACGGAAGGCTGAATGATTATTTCTCGTATTTAGTTGTTTCCTCTAATCACAAAATATTTCGTCTGCTATATGCAGAACATACTGATGAGTAAATGTATGTGTCTTTCAGCTTCATGAGATATTAAGTATTATGCGTTATGTAAATGCTAATTCATCAACTTTTTTGAATTAAAGAGGACAACAGCATTGTGGAGACAGTCTGTTTTTTTTCTCTCCTGAACATTTGTCTTGAACAAAAGTAAGGCCTGTGCAGCAATAAGACAAAACACTTTGTTGTTGTTTTGACTGGATGTTGTCAACACCTGCAAGCCGGATGATTCATAACTGTTCGAACATTTCTGTGTTTGCCGTGAGAGAAGTTACAGGAGCAGAAACTAAAGTATTGTAAGATTGCTCTTAGTACACACACACACACATACACACACATGTACAGTCTATATATATATATATATATATATTTATATGTTTGTACTTCAAGTTATCTAAAGTGTAAGTAAGTAGTATAAGTCTTAAGTATCACTTTTTGTCTTTGCTTTGTCTGTCCTCTGCTTTGGGACACATACATACATTTCTTAGCATCCCTTTAAGGTTAAAATGAAAAGTAAAAAATAGAGGAAATGTGTGTAATTACATTTTACATCAAATGATTGCATAACAAGATTAGGTCATTTGTTATAATTATATTTGTATGTAAATTCTTGAATCCCCGCAGGTTATAAAGTCAGACACAAAATAACTGTGTTTCGCTGCTTGTAAAGAGCATGTTTGTTTTGGAGGACGTTGGTTACTGAGGTCAGTGTTTTTTTCTGTTTTTATGCAGCAGGTAGACCCTTAAGGGTATGTCTACAGACCACTGATATATGGTGACAGTCACCCTTTAGATGATCTTCACCGCTTTTTTATGTTGCGAGGAAACTGAGAGGGAAGCGAGGCTGTCTGAATCCTCCTCCACCTCCTCCTCCAAATCTACATCTGTGTTTCGTCTTACTGCAGCCACTAAAGGATGCTCAGCCTCCAGACAACTCACTTTCAAGGATGAACACAGACGCACACGCAAACACTAACGTTAATGTTGGCATCCATCGAACAGATTTAAGCCTGACTCTAAATCCTATACCGACAGACTTCCGACAGATGCTATTTACTTTACAAAATAGATTATTTTTTAAATCCAAAATTAGCAAAGTGCATCTGGTGAGCAGAGCTACAGACGACTCATCCGCTCAGCATTATTTTAATTTCATAGTTTCATTTCACAATGACCCCTGACTGGCCATGTGTGTGCTTGTGTGTGTGTGTGTCTTTTTGTATCACCCCTGACAGGTAAATAGCCCCTGGCGGCTACGACTGGCTGCATACATGTTGTATGGCTAGAGCTTCAGACCAAACAGATGCAAGCTTCTCAGCAGCAGGTATATGGTCACCCCCATGTGCCAGCATAGATAACAGTGTATGAATAATGGAAAAGAGTGAGGGTGTATAACAAGTCTAGGCCTCTGTCAGAGAAATGGACTGTGAAAAATGGACCATTAAATTTCACAGACAAATTGTAAGTGCAGATCAGTCCATCACTGTTGCACTTTCCTTTGAAAACCATGACCTCCTAATTGGCAGCCATGCAGGGCTGATACAGTTCAGAGAAATCTCCCGCGGTGCTGTTTAACCTCTATATCCATCAGTCACTCTTAATGGCCATGTCACCCTAAACATCTCCGTCATAGCGCTGCTAGTGCCATGGACATGTTTTAAAACAATCTCGATTAAAACTAAATTGATTAAATTAGACTGTTGGTGTTTTTCATCTTCCAACATGCTGCAGCACCTACAGCAGGCTCTATATAATGCTGAGAAAAATTGCATATGAAACGAATGAAAACAACTATGACTGACTGTACAAAATCAAACACGAGAAGCCCAAGGGCTGCCTGAGGACTCTTCCATTGTCCATGATATCTCAAATCCAAATGCCGAAACAATTCTCTCTCTCTCTCTCTCTCTCTCTCTCTCTCTCTCTCTCTCTCTCTCTCTCCATCTCTCTCTCTTTCTCTCTCTCTCCTTTAAGTTTAGAGATGGGTTGGAGTGATGTCACCTCACTACTGTGTGGGAATTCATTCCATCAGCAATGTGTCTCCACCAAAGCGATGCTGTTCACCAAAACGCAAATAAAGCAGCATTACGCACGACGAAGTGACGGAAGAGGAGCAACTCTACTCGTGGAGCGTTGGATTGTTAACTCTGTGATATTTTCGGAAGCCCGTGTGGATTTGGAGGACCTGTAAGAAGGGTTTTCTGTTTGAGGAGATGCATTTGTGCAGGTACTGCGTCTTATGTGGGCTACTCTCGGTTTGTACTGACCAGGAGCGTTACGCTCAACGCATCGCCATGCGTTAAGGCAGCTCAGCGCACCCAGTCTTAGCTGTTTTGGAAAGGAAATGGGTGCACAACAACAAACATGATACGAAAGGACAAATTGGAGCGAAGATGAATTTAACCCAGTTAAATTTGTTGGTGGGAAACGTTTCCAAGGAGGAGAACACAACGGACGCAACGCTTGGCTTGCCACACACGGAGGCAGCCACTGCGCTCATCATCCTGGTGGTTACTGTCATCATTTCGGTGACCATTGTCGGTAACGTGTTGGTGATTGTAGCAGTGCTGACCAGCCGGGCTCTACGTGCGCCCCAGAACCTTTTTCTGGTCTCTCTGGCATCAGCGGACATCCTGGTGGCCACCTTGGTCATCCCCTTCTCCCTCGCCAATGAAGTCATGGGCTACTGGTACTTTGGAAGTACTTGGTGCGCCTTTTATCTGGCTCTTGACGTGTTGTTCTGTACCTCATCCATCGTGCACCTGTGTGCCATCAGCCTGGACCGCTACTGGTCAGTAACAAAGGCGGTCAGCTACAACCTGAAGCGGACACCTAAGCGCATCAAGTCCATGATCGTTGTAGTGTGGGTAATATCTGCTGTCATCTCCTTCCCTCCTCTTCTCATGACCAAACATGATGAACGGGAGTGTCTGCTGAACGATGAGACCTGGTACATTCTCTCCTCCTGCCTGGTGTCCTTCTTCGCTCCGGGTCTCATCATGATTCTAGTTTACTGTAAGATCTATAAGGTGGCCAAGCAGCGCTCCTCCACCGTGTTCGTGGCCAAGAACGGCCTGGAGAGGCAGCCCTCTCAGTCCGAGACCTGTTTTGTCAGGAAGGACCGGTTCGAGACGGAGAGCCCCAGCAGCCAGAGCTCCGGCAGCCACCAGCAGAGGCAGGGGGAGCTGGATGACATCGACCTGGAGGAGAGCTGCTGTCCGTCGGATACTAAAACCCGCAATCATCGCTTTAACAAGCGGAGAAAGGTGGAGGGGTCAGACTGCTGCCCTCCTCAGAACTGCCGTCTCTCCTGGGCTTCAGCCCGGGCGTTGCAGCCCTACCCGGAGCAGAAGAACCCAGCTGGGCGACAACAGCTGGCCGCAGCCAACAAGACCAAAGTGGCCCAAATGCGGGAGAAACGTTTCACCTTCGTGTTGGCAGTAGTGATGGGGGTGTTTGTGCTTTGTTGGTTCCCCTTTTTCTTTACGTACAGCCTGCATGCTATCTGCAGAGACAGCTGCTACATCCCTGGTGCACTTTTCAACCTTTTCTTTTGGATTGGCTACTGCAACAGTTCTGTGAACCCCATAATATACACTATTTTTAACAGGGATTTCAGGAAATCCTTCAAGAAAATCATATGTAGAACTTCGAAACGCACGTAAACAAAAGGAATCCGTTTTGCCTCTCTAACTAACAATGCTGGGAAGGGATTATATTATTAGAGCTCATTCTTCTTGACTGACTGTTTTCACCTCCCCAAATAAATTTTAATGTAACTCATATTGAAAAAAAAAAAATACCCAGTGTTGTTTTAAAAGTCTGGATAAAATGTTAAGTTTAGCTAAACAAAACATACATATTGTTCAAAGTTGATACAAGTATCAAACACGGTCAGTTAGTCAATCATTAGATGCATTTATGCCCCACAAGTTGTAATATATAGGTAATAAGTCCTACCAACATTCACCTTTGAACAAGAAGTTACTGTATTGGATACATGTTTTAATAGTGCAGCAAGCAGGAGGAAAGAACTACTTCAGGATAACATTTAAATTAATTTGTAGATTATAATGTATGATTGCAGTGCTGGTGGCTGATTCACAGTAGGTGTTTTGTGTAAGATAAAAAGAAGATTAATCTCCACCGTCTATAAAATGTGAGGATAGGGATAAGCAGGCAAGCAGCATGATGTGAGTGTGTGTTATGAAAAAATCCTATGGATGAATTGATTTAAGTTTCTCAGCATGTGTGAATGTGGTGGAAAGGTTTGGCATTATAACAGGACACATTTTGGACACATTTATTTTTGGTTGCTGCTGTTAAAGCTACAGTGAACCCCCAAATGTACATAGGAGTCTAATATCAGCCCCCCACAGCACCATAACACCAGCTCACACTGGAGCAATGACCAAGCTGAGGCTTGTGTGAGCAATATCTTTTGGATAAATCTGTGTTTCATTTCAACACGTCATAATACCTCAGTATTTTGTCAATAAATATTTAAACCATTTATGATCACTATTCTACAACACTACCTGATTTCAGTGTCTTGGAACAAATATGGGTTGTATAATCCAGCAAATATTACTTTCATTTCATTGTGCATTCTTTTTTTTTATTATTGTCTTACACATAAAATGTTACTGGCAAGGTTGTAAAAAAATAATTCCAGTAGATTTGACTGGCTGAAATTCCTGAACATGCCAAAAGAAGGATGCTCACACGTCACACAATCAAAATAGAAAAAAAAGTCCTGCTCCTTCTATCTTAGAAATAACATCCCTCCACACAGTTATTGCAGAAAGAGCTGGATTCCCATCCAACATCAAATCTCTTTGCTTCAATAAGAGAGCTTAATATCTACGAGCCAAGCCTCAGTCTGTAATCCTTTGCTTTATAAAGCTGTATTATCATGGAAAAAATCCTACAAATTATGACTTCAACCAATATATATATAAATATACATATATATATTTATATATATGTGTACAGCACACCACTGTTTCCCATACAGGTTCAAACTGTGGTTGCTTCATGATGCATGCAGGATATAAAGTGCATGTGAAATGTTGTATATTTCAAGAAACTTGCATGAGAAGTTCCTGCACTTTTCTGGAAAAACTCTGGTTATTGAGAAGAAGACTGATCAGCTCCATATCAGCCTATTGTCTGCAGGGGGTGCTGGGGAAAGATGCACTATTTATATACTCTTAGGAATGTCTTCAAAGAAATCCTAAGGCTCTCTGGCGCTTTGCCAAAGATAATTACCCTGTTTGAAGGGTGTTATGCTTAAAAGGAATTTTTTTTTAAAGTTGAATGAAATGGTTTTTGGGAGGTGTGCACATATTCATGAGGGAGTTGTTAAAATATCATAAAGGGAAAGAAGAGTGAAGATGGTTGCATATTTCGTTTTTCCTCTTGACGTGCTGCACCATTTTATTCCTGAACATAATTAGACAGTCTGAGAGAAGTGCGGCTGGTGAGGGGAAGGAACCTTTATCTCAAAGGGATTGACAAACTCTTGAAACAAATGAAATGTCTGGGTCGAATCACGCTCACGGGAGACGGTGAAATTAGCTCTGTGTCTTCATCGTGAAGAATTACTGGGATGAAAGCGATGTTAATTAGGACATGTGTAACTGAATGTTGTTGTGTACATGTTATAAATGTAATGTCTCTAGACAGCACAACCATCACTCTTAAAGCCTGCTGCATTATCCGAGGAGGAAATATTTCCATGAGCACTATGTCATTTTCTTCCTGATTACTACCCGACAAGAGTGAAACTCCCTTGTTAAATCTCACTTCCTAATTCAATTATCTTTCTAATCATCTGCTCTGTTGCAGAAAGAATGGAGCACAATGCTTTTAATTAGCTGTTAGTGCTTTCTGTTACTTTCAGTCATGTAAAAAAAATGATTTTGATAAGTCTCCTCACACAGTTCAGCTCTGTTACATGCTTGGAATCCAAATTGAGAGACTTAACATGTGGAGCTGCACGGCCTGTTATATTGTGTTCATTTTTATAAACTTTCACACAAGATTAAACACGGATCCCTAACAATCCCTCACTATTCATGAGATAAATGCTCTGCTAATTGCATTTGTATTCAAGACAAAATGAGGGTTGTTTGTTGATTTGGAGGCCCTTTCCTACCGAGCCTTTTATTTATCCCAGACTGTAAACAAAGTTGGAGACTAGTTCAGGAACAGAAGCAGAGCTGTGACGACCCTCAACCTCCCAAATCTTCCTCTAAAGGCTTAATGAGAGCATCAGACCAATTGGAGAGTCAAAACATTTCCTGGTGTAGGATGCTGATGGGAATGTTGTATTCGGGACTTTTTTAAAGCGGAGAAAGAGTAGACGATCAGGGCTGTTTGGGGTCAGAAGTGTGGACTAGGCTTTTTGCAGTCACAATAGTCCAAAAGAGACATGCTTCATATCTCAAATGGGTGCAGCGTCTTCGGACGAGATAGACAGAACGATGCCGAGAGCAGCAGCTTGTTCTTCTCTGCTACATTACCTTGTTTGTCAGGCACAATGCTGCATCTGCAGGTAATTGCTTTTTTCAATTGTCTCTAACAAGATAAGGGTTGAAAGCGAGCAAGGCCAAAAGTGGCGTCAATCCCAGTAAGCCGCTTATCTGGAGAAGAAGAGCAAGTTTGTCATTAGTGTAAATCAGCTGGTGTCGTAGCAAGGGTTGGATTGAGCTCACTGGCTCCAGGCCGTTTTTAGCACAAACAACCAGACTTGAGGTGTAAAGGGAAACAGAGAACTCTGTGTATCTCTGCATGCACACACGTGTGCCTCTTAAAAGCTCAAGCAAGTAGATATAACAGCGGATTTACCATGACATTAGACATTTTTTATTTCTATTTCTAAAATATATATATATAAAAATGCAACTTTAAAGGAAACGTTAGGAGATATTTCTATATGTTTCTTGATCCAATGAGCAGATCAAAACCAACAATGATTTGATTTTCTGTGTATCCAGATTTACCTTATTCCTCTGTACCATAGAGTTGTCCAAAAACTATTAAAAACACACCTGTGAGCCACACTGTTGAACTGGGTGACATGGTTCTTCATCATTGTTGTCCACTGTAGTTCAAGTCAATCTCATGTACATCACCCCGTTGCAGTAAATACTCAATAACGTATCAAATCCACAGCTGACAAAACATCATTTACTCCTGTGTGAGTAACATTTGCTAAAAGCTACAGTGCCCAGCTGTTTAAGTATTTTTAAAATACTGAAACTAGATCTTTTTTTTACCTGTTTTTGTTTTAGATTTATGCATTCAGTAGGAAAAAATGGGTTTGGGATTGAGAGTCACAGACAGACTGGGGAATTCAGAAAGTATTGAGAGATGGACTGCTACATTGTTGCTTTTACTCTTTTGGTTTTTTTTTAAATTGAATTTGTTGTCAAAAATTAATTATAGAATTTTGCCAGCTTTGTCCTTTAAAGGTGAAGAAATCTGTATGAAAGTAGACCAACAAGCTAACTAAACAAAAAAGCTCTTGTTTGGGTTGAAACATTTGATTATGCTTAGTGGCTATCACTTTCAAACAAAAGTATGCTTAACCATCTTCTGAAACTATTTTGGGATGTAATCGACGATTTCAGTTGGAAAACTTTTAGTCCCTTAAAGCGCGACTAGAACACTTAATCTATAAATGTACCTCCTCTGTTGTCCTGTTGCTTGTAATCCTACATTAGGTTCAACCATAGTTATGAAAGTCAAGTAGTTATTCAAAGAGAGATGTGGCCATGTATGCTTATCATTTACTTTCATTCCTCAATGACTGCTGTATATTTGTTTGAAACAAAATATTTGTATGCAGAGATGTTTCCCTCCAAACTCATTCCACTTTATATTCAAGTCTTTGCAGTTTCAAATTATTCACCATTCCTCCGGTACATACAGAAGTGAACATTCAAGAAATTCTTGCAGTTTGATGAAAGCCTTGAAGACCACAGAAACCAGATGGTACTGTACAGAAGAACATATGCAACGTGGACAATTAGGCTTCTGTTCTCCCTGAACGTCGTATTGCTGTTGTTTGTCTTTACACTTCAGTGGATATATTGTTTTCATCCCTACACACTCTATTTCATAAATTGAATGCGTTCTCTCAGTGATATTGAATCTTGTTTTGTTTCTAGGGGACATTCACAGGAAATATTTAAATCCAAACAAAACATTCAGGCCACTGATTCATTTTCTAGGGAAATCTTGTGTACTCCACTTCTCTCACAGGCTCTGATGGAAGGTGCCATTCTTCGTAGGCTCCGGCACTTTCCTCATCCCTGCACCGAGGCCGATTACTGGACCATAGTGCATCTCTCTTCCCCTTTTGTTTTCTATTCCTGTCATCATGTGTAAAAACACACACTTACATAGACCTCCTGCACTGTGCCACGTATTTGTCCATCTATACACTTTGTGGCATAGTAGTCACACCAATAAAGGGACACCTGTGACCTGTGATGCTATGGAAAATCTGATATCTAAAAACAGGAAATGGACTGTTCCTATCATTATGTGAAGGTAGAGCAACTCTGCACAAAAGGGGCACAGAAAATACAATATGTAAGCCATAATGTACAGTCATTTCATATTATTACACATCGATTCTGATTAGTCAATTACAGCATCATATGGTCTGTTATTTCTATTCAAATGATTGATTTCTTTTGTAAGTAGTAGACATGTAATAAGAGGGATAATGTACATCGAGCGGGTCGTGTGAAATTAACCTCTTTCGCGGGATTCAAGACACCTTCCTGTCGGGGTTCATTATAAAATAATGACCCGCTCGATGTACATTACCCCGCTTCTTACATGTCTACTTACTAAAGAAATCAATAATTTGAAACAAAATCTTGAGAACACCCAACCAAGTCTTTTTCTTCACAATTAAATATAATAAATTCACAAAAGCTGGTGCAGGGAAACAGAAATGAAAGCTTGTCAAAGAATAAACTACATGTTACTTTATCGAGCTGAAAGAGCAATAATTGCCACCATTAAACCAATGTTAGAAACCAGGTGAGAGTAGATACTAGAAATAACAATAATGAGGGGGGAAGAATAAGGAGCACCATCATCATCCAATCACAGTGTGTGTGTATTTTTCTGCGCTCTAGTGTTTTTCCTAACAGCAGCCCTTCAATGGATACTCTGCAATGACCCAGTTTCAATGAGTTGGAAGGGTGGGTGTAAATGCGAAGGGTGTAATTAAAGGGTCTCCCGTGCTTGTCTTTGCTTTGGGCCTCCAAGCAACTGAGTGCACCCGTTGGTGGGACACAGGCACTTCATAGCAGGAAGTGTTTTAATCATGCAGACTTAATTGTACTTGTCACAAATCTTGGATTCAGCCAAACAATTTACACTGAATATTCCTGCAATGAGCTGGATGTGATAGGTAACAAAGCTCTCAACCTGCAATTTATGCAGAGAGTCGACTTCTCTTAAAGTGTCTCATCATTGTTTCCAACAAACTCGACTCTCATCATCTTCAAGAATCTTCAGTGTGCGGTATTAAATATGACGTCGAACCAGGAATTAAATATAGAAACTAAGACCAGTTTAAGCAATAAAATAACTACCTAAAGCCTAATATATTTGTAAAAAAAATGCACACCTTCAACAATAAAATGGCATGTTCAGGTTGTGCGTCGAGCGATTTACCTCTTCAAAAGTGATAATATCGGCTTACAAGTGTTCAGTCTTAACGTAAGAGTTTCCTCTTGTTGTCAAGCCTTTCAAATATATAAATCCTTTCCAAAAAGCGTGTGTATATTGCAGCTTCTTTTCCATCAGCTTGGCACCGTTGAAACATTCATAACACTCTCTGACGCCTAATCCTAGAAGAGATAGGATGTTTTTTTTAAGCTACAGTAAAAATAGGATAACATGCTTTTACTCCTGTCCCTAAAAGTAGGATCAAGTTCGCATGACAACATTTTTGAGTAGTTTGTACTCTGCACATATTTAGGGGCTTAAGTGTGAAAGTCCAAAAGGTATGTGAGAGACACTGTTACAATCCTTAATAAAAAAAAATTAAAAAAAAGCTCTGATACGCACAAGCAGCATCAAACATGCACAGTTAGTTAGTTACTAGCTGGTGAACATGATGGAGTATTTAGCGGCTAAAGAGCCAGATATAGCCCTCAGGATTTGCTGGAGACCAAAACAGAGATTAAAGTAGAGTGAATGACATTTGCCATGTGGCCAAACACACAACTCCAAATGGATGCAAATGTTGCACACAGTTGTACACAGTTCTGATTGACACATGTCTTTTGCATTTAACCAAGTGATGTTCCTTAACCTTTTGTGCTGCTGCATTCACTTGCTACCTGTACCCTCTGAAAGCTTGATTATTAAAAAAGATGTTTGCACAGATTTGAGTGTGCAGATTTTTTCTATATTAAGCACAAATTCTTTATCGAAACTGAAGACTAAACTGATAAATAATCACTTTTCTAGAGGATGGGGAAGAGCCAGCTGTTGGGACAGGAAGTGGAGGAAGATGTGGGAAGGGTGGAGGAGGGCTCCCCTGGCCCTGACCTCAGTCTCAGTGACCCTAAGTTGACGCAGCCTAATGACTACTGACACTCACTCCACAAGATTACCCAACAGAGATCTGCTTCATACTCTCATTTATTTGTGTGTGTGTGGACAGACAAGTCAGATACGCAGGTTATTTGTTATTTTAACTGTGCTAATGATGCAAGATTGTGGAACAATTACTCAAGTGCTGCCCCCACCCACCAACCACCTCCCTGAGGGGACTTCTACCCCCTGAGGGAGGTCACCCATACACAACAATCATCCTAAAATGGTAGATTCTCACAGGCCTACAACCTGCCTACAACCAGCCAAGCTCAGGAAGGAAAGTCATTTTCTTTTTTCCATCCAACCCTTTTATCTCATCCCCTGACTCCAAACTATTTTAGACCCGGTCAGCGGTCAGCGCTCCCAAGCACCAGAGAAGCTGGAGTTTCAAATTGTTGCTACACAGAGAGTGTAGTGAAATTCAGCCATCCCAAGGACAACAGGAAGTAATAAATCAAAGAAAGAGGCTGATTGAAAGCGATCGCTGAGGAGAGAACAGCTGTGCGAGATAGTGGCCCCTCATACATAATGGAGATCACGAACCCTCTGCGGCATCAAAAGAAAGCAAGAGGAAAAATGCAGGAGTAGTGAAACATTAGCTGACGACACCCAAAGGGAATTGACTAATGTCCTGCAGAGAGAACGACGCAAGATAGTCCAAAAATGGAGAATGTTTATTTTCATAACCTTTAAGCCTTTTCTACTGCATCTATGTGGCTCCATCTCTCTTTGCTGATCCCTTTGTTCAACTATTCTCTTTGTGAAATAAAGTACTGTTCTCATATTTGATTATTGTGAGAGCAGTTAAACATTTCTGCACTTTATATCTTATAAAAAACCATCCCCTCAAGCTTCACCTCTTTATTAAGGAAAATATTTCACATCAATATATCAACATTTAAAGTATAAGCTCTGATCCAACTTTCATCATCAAAAGAGAAACTCAATCAAAGTAATGAAAAAAGACCCTGTTCCAAGTACCAAGTTCATAAGAAGTAATATAATACTTTAGTACTGATTAACCAGCCATTAATAAAGTGTAAACTCTGACCCAGACTACACATTTATCAGGGTGTAGACTAGAAAATGTATTACCTTCCACTTGGCAAGGTGTCTGAGAAGGAATTCAAAGTCAGCTGAAATAAGCACTGCTTCACTTCAAGTGGTAAACTTTTAGCTCATTTTATTTATAGGTATTTGGGTGTTATGCAGGGAATTCCTAGATGAACAGCAGCTCAGTAGTTCATTTCATGAAATAAAGGGAGAAGGTGTTTTCAGGTGTTGCTTGAGTAAGAGTCTGGGGGATTAAATATTGCATAGTTTTGTGGTTATCTCTCTTTGGAGGTTGGCTTGACAGCACATCGGTCTTTGCGATTCAGAAGAGATGCAGGAAGCTGGTGGAGGAAGGAACTGTTCAGCTCGGTACTTCATGTCGATCATTTATTGTGCGCCCTATTTCAAGTGCTGCATGAATGCAAAAGGAAAAACAAAAATGGAAAGAAAAACTATACATCTCACTATGTCCTGCCTCACCTCTTTTCATATGATGAGTTTGGTATTACAATGTTCTGCTTGACTTTTATTTTTCAATCAAAATGGAGTCATCCACATAATCTTTGAATAAAGCCGCTTTTGTTGAGTCGTTTTTCTGAAATGACATTTAAAAGTTAAATTCTTTAAAAAGTTCTTTCAGTATCCAACACATTTATCATATCCCATCTACGCAGAGACGTCATCCTTTCAGCAATGGGAGCCATGTCCAGTCTGTCACAACCATAATGATATGAATAGTGATTATTGTTTCATTTTAGCATGTACATATGAATGAAAGCATGTACAAAAAAGATCTGATGTAAAAACAAGCAAAAGCCCTACAATTGTACACTATGTTAATATTTTACTGTTGGTTGTTATTTGACAGGAAATGAAAACCAGTACTAATACTCACTAATAATCTAGATTGGGGGAGGGGGGCAGCAGTTTAGAAAGTAATCAATTACATCTTTTTTTCTTTTAGAAATAAAATACAAATATAATAGTGTTTGAAGTAATATTTCCAGACAGTGTGTGTTGACACAGAGGGTTATAAGATACTGACCACTGCATCCTATGTGTCCTCCAATTTTGGTTAAAAGAAGGCTGCATTTATGAAATGGGACAGGCCTTGTGGGACTGTTGCCAGTTTAAAAACGGGGACTTCACCTAAAAGTGAAGCAGTGGTTATTGCAGCTTAATCTGAATTCCTTCTCAGAGACCTTGTCAAGTACAAGGTGATACATGTTCTTTTCTACTCCCTGATAAATGTGTAGTCTGGGTTAGAGTTTAAATTTGGGACACAGCGTATAGTGCTGGTATGTAACTAACTACATTTACTCAAGTACAGTACTTAGGGTACTTGTGCTTTGCTTGAATATTTCCATCTTCTGCTAATTTCCACTTCTACTCCACTACATCTCAGAGGGAGAAATGATCCTTTTTACAGCACTGCGATTATCTGACATCTTTGAATTACAAGTAACTCTGCAGAATTGAATTATTAATGCACAATAACCATCAAACTATGATGTATTATTATAGATTAGCTACCCAGCAGCATATAACAAAATTCAAATGAGCTCCACTTTTACAAGCTGCTGCGTTAAAGTGATGAACACATTAATAATCAAAAATCCAATAATACAATATATTATTCTGAAATAAGCCATTCTGCATAATGAGTACTTTTACTTTTGGTATGTGTAGTATATTTTGACGCTAATACTTTTGTACTTTTACGTTAGTAAGATTTTGAATTTGAAGAGTATTTTTACACTGTAGTACATTGTACTACGTTTACTGAAGTTAAAGATCTGAATACTTCTACCCCAGACGACAGAATGTGATTTCTGTGTACTCACCATCTGTTGACATGTTCCGACCCTGACATGCTTCACCTGCCCACTAGATGTCGCCATCAAGTCCTGCTGCTGGCGATCACCTGTCTGCACAGCTCATTGTCTTCTCGGCCTTTTTCGTGCATATGACGATCAGTTCATCTCTGCTGTTTGACAGGTGATACTAACAACCTTAACGAGGGCTCTGCTCTATTCAAATGTCCAAGTAAACCATGCCAGTGGGACAATAGGCCTTTTTCCTGGAAGACCTTTTGACCTTGTCACAGTAAGAAAAGCACAGGTGTTAATAATCCAGTTAATGATGCCTGAATTCTTATTAGCTGCTTTGGTTTTAGGTTCTTGGTATCGTGCGTGCTGTCTCCACTATCACTGGACCACTTGAATATAACAGAGCCATTGTTTGTGTTATAAGTGACGCCTGTGCTTTTCATACTATAACAAGTCCAAATGTCTGCTGTGAGAAAGGACTATGAGCCAGCGCGAACAACATCAGGGCCCTGATACTGAAGCAGCTCAATGAACTCGGCCATCATCAATTTCTATCATTTATACCTGTGTCTTCCCTGTTAAAATGTCATTAGTGAAAAAGGCCGAATGTTTATAAGTGTTGTATGATACAAAATGGTACATTGATATCTTAATCTTGATAATGATATCTGTGAATCTTATCTTGTATATTAATAGTAAAAACTGATACGATTATAAAAACAAAAAAAACTAGTAAATGTACACATTGTCTAGTATTATATTTAGTTGTCAGTATTACCTAAGCAAGCAATAATAAGGCCAGGAGATAAGGCCTTTTTCTCCCTGTTGAAGTCGGAAAAGAAGGTACCGGATACAACCAGGCCACATTTCAATGGACTCATATCTTATTCTGACATTAGGAAAAGTGAATGTATAGTGAAGGCTGTGCAGCACCCAACAACGGTTCCACAGGGCTTGAGCTGCTAACCGAGTTGCTATTGGGCCGATTTGACTCATTAGCCAATGCCTAATGCCTATTGGATATACTGGTACATTGGTAACAAACATCCGAAGGCACGAGTGATGAACAACCCACCGGCCAATTAAACTCATGGGGTTTTAAAGATTATCATTAAAAGAGTGAGTGGGAGTCTCTTAACACCCCATGTCCTCTAATCCCTACACACACACACACACACACACACACACACACACACACACACACACACGCACACAACCATCCGTCAATCAAACTTTTGCCGAAGCCAGTCGGGAGAACCTAATTGCTGGACCAACAGACTAATGATCAGCAGATTCACGCTACTGGCGATGCTAAAAATAATGGGTGTTGAAACATGTTGACGGTTTCCATATAATAAAAAACTGAAGAAAGTTTTCTCTGAATGAACTAAAGTATGCCTCCTGAGTTTATTAGGATATGCTTCAGTTGTTATACTCACCATGGCACCAGCTACACTGTACTCTTCAGTGAGTTGATTTCTTTGTACATATCATCCTGTCCTTTGCTGGCGGAGGTGTGGATTTGTGTCACACTTGATTATAACAGTGATGTGCTCTACATATGAATTATGCAATACTCATGTGGCTGAGACTACAATGTTCAACATGACAGCAGTATAGAAAATCGTAGCATTTTATCCCCACTGACTGCATTCAATTAGAAATTCACCTCACATTGGGGGTGGATGTTACAGCTTGAGGAGCTCACCCAGATTGAATTTTCAGTTTTCCTGCAGATGTAGCTGATGGAAATGATTGGAAAACAAGGTAAGGGAAGTTGGCACGTGGGCCTTCTTATTTTTTGACATAAACGCATCAAAAAGCATTTTTAAATTGACGGACTAAAACAACCCATGGCTCTGTTTACATACTGTGTTGGGATGTACACACAGAGAGAGAGAGAGAGAGAGAGAGAGAGAGAGAGAGAGACAGACAGACAGAGACAGACAGAGAGACAGAGAGAGAGAGAGAGAGAGAGAGAGAGAGAGAGACAGAGACAGAGAGAGAGAGACAGAGAGAGAGAGAGACAGAGACAGAGAGAGAGATAGTCAGACACTAAGACAGACATTTAAAATAATTTAGGACCATCAGGCACACAGGTTTTTCCCAAAAATGTCACTGCATCTAAAAAATAAACAAACTAGGTGAGAAAACTGAGGAAAGTCAAATGAATAATTGTGAAATGCTTTCTTTTCTGTCAACAAGTCAAGGTACCCTGTAGCTTTCATTCCAACCGAACAGTAAAGCACCCAATTTCACTGATTAGCACAGTGATAGCCAGTGATGGAGCCTGATTAAAGCAGTCAGCTGCTCTAGCATTTGGTTGGAAGAAATCCATGAGTTCTGAAAGAGTAAAGCACTCAGCCCAAAATTAAGATTAAAAGCTGCTCAAACTGTAAGACTACAGTGTAAATGGGAACGTATGTAATTGTGATGGAGAAGAGTGCCGAAAAAAAGCAAGTGTGCCCTTAGAAAAAGCCTCAACACATCACTGCGCTGAGACATCTGCGCTCAGTTATCAGGACGCTTTCAGTGGCAACTGCATGAATCAGACTCCAAAGTTCAACAACGGCTGAACATCTGCAAAGCATCTCTTTTTAATCTAAAAGACACAACCTGCCCTGTTTCCTCTGTGGTTGATGAGACTACGTGCAGTCGTGTCACAGTGAAGACGAGTGTTAAAGGGAATGAAACAGAATGCAACATGTTGCTCTCCTTCAGCGGGAACATCATTTAGCTCTCTGAATATGGGAAGTCTCGCCTTCGGCCTCTCGTGTACTCATTGATGAGTGCTTTACTGGCTCTCAAACAGGAATCCTCATCAGATCTAAAGCATCCCCAGATGTTCCTGTATATCAAGTATCCTTTCCGATGCTATATATATATATATATATACATACGAGTGTATGATATAAGTGTCACAGTTTTCAAGCCTTTTGGCAGGTGGCTATTGGTGATGTTGGCCAGGCTTCCTGTTTTTTCTCAGCTCTCCATCTAAGCTTGCACCTGCGCCCTAATTCAAACCTTTGCCACTACAAGTTTACATTTTTCTTACACTGTTGTGTTAGCGTTGTTGCTTTCACATGATGCCTTGTAACAGGTCCTCTTAACTGACAAGACAAAACTATGTCGCCCGCCTTTTACGTCATTGGAGAAAAAACTTCTTCAGAGCAAAATTACTGTTTGGTTCCATTCTCACCTGCAAATTATACAGCTGGATGAAACCTATATGAGGCAAGCTGCATAGACAATAGTGTTAGAGGAGGATGAAGCTATAGTGTATGTCTAAAACCAATCAAAGCAAATGCAAAAGCAAAATAAAAACACCACACAATCTGAGTCCATATAGTTTGTAAAAGTCATGTGTGCACAGAAACATAAACAGCTACAATCAAACATGTAGGCTACTGTGAATAAACAAATACATCTCACAGCGAGACGTAAACACCAGCTCTCTCTCTGTTTACTGGTGTCAGAAGTGGATGTGAGCAGAGACACAAAGCAGCTGGTGGAGCAGAGAGGGCGCAGACCTCCTCCTCATCCTGACAGCAATCCCATACGGACATGCTAATGCTGCAGCTGCCTCTGGGCTACCGTCCAGTGTCTGATGTGTGCAGTTCACAAAGTTCAGATGGGATGAATGTCTGCTGGGTATGTGTGTCATGGGAGAAAATATATAAATTCAGATCTTGGTGTCCTCTCGGGTTAAAGGGAAGGCTGGATCACCAACAGGGTAAAGAGGACAACTGCCCTGAGGCGCCGGAGCTCCAGGGTGCACAGAAAGCTCCAGGCTAAATTTTGTTTGGGAATTTGTACCATTAAAACAAAATAACAACTGACATGATAACAGTTCTATATTACCTACTGTTGATGCCCCGTCTTGAGGAGGGACCCTGTGGTAAGTTAATGCTAACACCTAAAAATAATATCTGTTTAATCAAATGACCACATAGCAAATCTGGGGTTGGGTAGTGTTACAGTGTATAAAACTGTACACATTGCACAGAGAGTGGAAGATATGAGAGTGTAATAGGGATCCAGCATCTCATCTTTGGGCCCTGTAGCAGGTCCAACCATGATAAAAGTGACATCTTATGGGCCATGCTGGTTTGAAGTTAACACCAGACTAAAAAGCAATGCATTACTGCCCTCTCAGATTGAACGTTTCAAGTCAGTTGCAGCCATAGACACTTGGTGTGGTCAGAAGTGCGCTCTGTGTCACCTGTAACCACAGACAACAGTCATGTCACGGTGTCCTAAAGTACACCTGTACATGACTTTTTATAGTTTTCATTTGGAGTCGCGTTAGCTCAGTTTGTTCTCCACTAACTGATAAAAATAAACCAAAAGTATCTGAATCTGTAGCTTCTAAATACGTCAGCTAGCTGCTAATTTTATCGTCTTTTGTTTGGTGCTGGGTAAGTAGAGTACAGAGTACATCAGAGCAGCTATGAAGAGAGTATCTTAGTCAAAGGCAATGCTAGTAATCCGAGGAAGTTGAAGGAAACAGTTCTGTGTAAAGTAGTGCAAACCACTGAGTCATTGTGCATGTTTGAAGATATGAATGTAACTTAAGCCTTGCCTTATTACTGGATGTAAAAGTAGAGGCATATACCTCCTCCACTGTTAAGGATTTAATACTTGTTAGTCTGGCGTTGACCTTTTACAAGCACCTTTTTTTTTTTCTTTTACAAGTGCACAGAAAAACTCAATTACATTTCAACCTGGAGCTCATTAATCGAAACGCACATCCCCCATTTCAGTGCAGGCTAAATGCAAATAGAAAAGACTTTCTTTTCTTTTGTTATATCTTTCACTGAAACACGTGTCTTCCCCTGTGCATTGTGTGTATCCGAGAGAGAGAAAAGTGTAATATAGTCACGTCCTTATAATCTTTAGGGAGGAGGCATGGCTACCAAAGAGCTTGGTCCATGTCCCATGAAGCAGAAAAGGTCACGGTGCATGTCCTGCAGAGGGAGATGAGCTGAAACACTGATGACTGCTGCTCCTGGTGGAGCTGGTTGTCAGAGAGGAGGAGGTAGGGAAGGGGATAAGAACAAAACAAACAAGATATGTGTGTGTGTGTGTGTGTGTACCTGTCATATTCAGTGACAGGTTGGGAGTTAGGTGTTAGGCCTCTCCTGTTGTTTTTTTCCTAATGGGATATTATTTCTTTAAGTCCCATATGACACTGACAATGAAAGGAGAACAATTTAATTTTCTCAGTTGACAGCATAAAGCCGTGTACGTTTTTTTAATTTGAACTCACAGGCGTAATTTCTTATGCAACTGGTATGCCATGAAAGTTGAGGCAATCCTCTGCAGCTCTGCAAACATACCTTATCACAGAAGTCAGTTCTTACATAAACGTAAAATCATCACACACAAAACTGCTGTACAGTAAAAATACTCCTCTCAACCTCCTGTACTATACTGTACAATCTCCACGGCCCCTGGTAGACCACCACACACTCACCAATTCAGACTGTGAAATTACACAGCTATGTGCAATATCTCCGTGCAATATTTTTACACTTACTATCCATTGTTACTATTGTTGTATTTAGCCCGGTACCACTGCATTGGCACTTTACTTACCTACTTAACCATCCACTTAATTGTAGTGTTCACGTGTGTTTTTATTGTATCCTTTTTTTACCTTTCTGCTGTAACCATGTAAATTTCCCCGCTGTGGGACTAATAAAGGATTTCTGATTCTGATTCTGATTCTCTGGGTTAATTCTTATAGCAGGAACACACACAGGTCCCCCGCTATCACAGTGTACTCATTAGTAATTACTGAGGCTGAAGAAGAAATGATTTTGCATCAAGATGGAATCAAGACATCCTGTTCCAGGTGTGCGCCAGTTTACAAATTTCTCCACTGACTTCTTCACTAAGATGAAGCCACGGCAACGTAACGTATTCATCTTTCAAAATGGGATTTGGAGCTGACGATATCGGTTTGACCATTTGGACGATGCTGGACGGAGGCTGTCCGAAACCGCACAATAACTCATATGTGACAAGAGTAACCAAACCGAACCAGATGTGTATAAATGTATTCAGAGTGTGGTCAGTGTGGGTATGTTGAGTGACGGCTCGGCTGTAACCACACCTACCAGTGATGTCAGAATGTCACACTTGAAGCTTTTACCCAAAAGAGGTCTGTGAAAAAATGCTTTTCAGAACGATGTTAAGTTTGTTTTTGAATAAAACACTAGATAACCATATAAATATGTGAACAGGCTTCTTTTCAGGACTTGCTTTTTATTTGGCAGTTCCAGAGAACTGAAGTTCAGGATTTAGCATCTCTGTATGCTAATGATGAAATACAGTGGTGATGAGGGTGGTGATTATGCCTGTATTAATTGAGTTTTTGGCCACTTGGGGGAGCACAATAAATTGTAAACACAACGTTGACAAATGTTGATATGGTTAAAGGCAATCAGGCAAACAGTTGCATATTTAAAAACCCAGAAGACACAGAGTGATATTAGCATTCATTTGAAGCCTGGCAACCAAGAAACATATCTGAATCTTTAGCATCTAAATGCTCCATTATGTTCACCAGTTATATTTGCTGACTTCATGCCAGGTCTGAAAGAAGTCTCACATAACTCCCACCAATAGTTCCCCCACCCCGATTAAAAATATAATTATTATTATGATATAAAATGCACCAGTTTAACAGTTCTCTGTGGGCATCTCATTCTCAGCCACTAAGAATAATATATATAATATTGCAACTGCCAAGAACATAAACAAGCAGGTTTACGTCAGCTAAGAGGCACAAAATGCCACAACACAAGAAAAAAAATAATTCTAAATGTATGCCAAGCTTTTACAGCACATCTCACATTCATGTCACTGTTGCCTTTACTGCCTCCAACACATATGTAACTGTCATTTCCTGTGAGAGAGATCTACTCTACTGTTTGTAGACCCTCAAAAAAAATTTTTACACAAAACATGTGCAATTCACACTGTTTGAAAAAGTCAGGTGATGAAAACATAGAACTCTGGGATAATAAAATGAAGAATGAAGAATTTCCCACTTTTATTTCTGCTGGTTTTTGAATGTGTCTCAAGTGACAAATAAAATAAACGAGTTGCTCTCCTTCGACAATAAAAACAAAAATCCCCATTGCAATCAGTGTTTTCACTTCTGAAAAAAACTCATTTTGGATGAAAGCTGTGTTTTGTGTATCATTAAAATCTCCCAACCATCTCTCTTCTGTAAAGCTTTGCTCTCTCCGAGTAGTGCGTTTCTAGCCTATTCTTTGTGTGCTTTCACATATCCCATGTCTCTGTCAGCTGCTGCAAGCTCAAAGCACACAGCCCAATAAACCTCAGCTAATATCTAAACCAAGACGTTGTTTATTATGTGTGAGAAACGCATCATAAACAACGGTCTCTGTTGTTCTAATGTCAGCCTCCAGGGTGCCTTGTGGTTTTAGACGACACGTTGGAGCAATCACTCTGAGGTGCTGAGCGTCGACAGTGCTGAAGCAGAGCCCCATAATCACCTGTTTCAACAGTGACCCATGAAACACGAAGCCTGTTTATCTCCAAACCTGCAAATAATTACAAAATCCATCACAGAAAACTACAAAATGCCACATAAAATCTGCCAGGCTGCTTCTACAACTCTGTGTGATTACTTCCTGCCTATCAGCCTGTCTTAATCACATGGATCATTTTTGCTTTTGGTTAATGCAAATCCTCTCTGCCTTTACTGTAAATCATGTGTTGTAAAGATTCTAAAGACAGAATTTCACATGAATTTGGACCATAATACCAGTTTCTTTTTACACCGTTATAAGAGAAAATAGCACTCACATCTCCCATTTTCTATCACATCCACTTTAATCTTTTAAATCGTGTCATTGTGTTCATTCTACTTCTCCTTCTTACCTTAATATTCTTTTTTTAAACCCCCGGATTAATTTAAACAGGCAACAAGGACTTTCTTCTGTGATTCATTTGCTGTTTGACATCACATGAATGTCTCACTTCAGCGTGAGCTTATCTGTTATCTGCGTTTTGTCTTCCAGTGATTAAGATCATGATTTGGAAACTGATCATTTCCATAAACAAAGCGACGTGTTTCCGTATGTGGTGTGTTTCATGACTCAATCCCGCTGAAGCGCACAATCAAAGCCAAATGAGTCCACAAACAGACTCTGACATGCAAGCTGTCATCTGATGGACATAACATGTGTACGCACGCACATGCACACGCACACACACACACTAATAACGCGTGATGGTGTCATTCCTCATTGGAAACCAAACCATGTAGGTCCCTCATGCATTACCCATTGCACACAGCTAGGCCACAGTGCAACAGGAACCTGTCAATTAAAATGGATTCATTCTGCTCATTGTGCACCTACTTCAACTCAGGAAGGAGGGGAGAGGAGCGGGGGTTAGGAGAAGAGAGCACGGAGAGCAAAAGAGGCCAGGAGAAGAGGGGAGAGCATTTTCATAGAATATCAACATGAGTATGTGTGAAAATGATCAGTTATTCACCGAGACTCAGACCCACAGAGTGTTGTGATGCTGCTCTTAGTCAGAGTCTGTTGTGGAGTTTCACACATATTCAAAGTGTCTATTTAGTGCTGGAAAAACTGGAAATGACTTCCGATGGGATCGTCATGGCAACCTCTGACCTCAACCGCTACTTTTTTCTTCATGAATATATTTTGAGCACCGGCCCATTAATTTTTAATGAAGGTCTCTCTCCCCTATACATACATTCTTTATTGTTGGGCCTTACAGCGTGAGCATCAGTGTCATACATAAATGAAACAAAAAATAATATCTTCATACGACTATCGGTGGCTTTTGAATAGAATTGGACATGATGGTTTAAAACGTGAAAATTCAACGAGTTTCTAATGCCCAGCTTTGTTCCTGGGGGCTTGACACACACACACACACACACACCTTTTATTTCCTGTTCTACTCCCACTCATTTCCCCAGGAAGTTGTTCATGTTGTCTGTGTGTGTGTGTGTGTGTGTGTGTGAGTGTGTGTGTGATGTGATTAAGTTCAGAGGATTTTAATGATTGTGCCTTTGTCTATCCCCAGTGATCACCCTTGTAATGAATGAATGTACCAATAGGTTTATCTGTGATGCTCATTCTGTTCCGATTTCATTTGCTTTTTTTTCCCCAATGTTTGCTCAACCTTCCACGTCTACTTTTTGTTAGTGTTAGCTTTTCGAAAAACTCCAAGTTGTGTCAAAAGGGTCTTTTTTTTCTCATCATTTGGACTTTTTAAAAAAAAAAATGTATTATTCGGTTACCTGTCATAGTAGATTTTAATTTACAAAATGAAGGTCTAAATGCTGCCTTCTTTACACTGGCAGGTCATTTTTTATTATTAATAATAATAATAACAATAATAATAATGTCATGCACAAATCAGCTTTATTCTTAATTGCTTATTCAAATTCACTGGAATATTTTTTTCAAAACTGAATGTTTCAATTGTGGGAAAATGTTATAAACGTACATGAAACTGTCTTGTATAAAATGTTTTATTTAGGTGAGTATAAAAAGTAATCCCATTAATAGAGGATGATTTCAGTTCAGGCATATCACAGCACAACCAGGATCGCAGTGGAAAACGTCTTCTTTTTTGGCTAAATGAATCAGATTCCCCATCTAACCAGAGCCGCCAACTAACTGTCAACAACAGGTCGAGTGGGACCCAAAAAAAGCAACATGCTCAGACTAAAGAGAACTCACATCTCTCTCTCTCCATCTGTCTGTTTATATATCTGCATAATAATCGCAAAGACAGGAGCGACGTGTCTGCAGTTCGTCTTCATTTGTTATTAAGCAGAGGTGGCATCACACAATGGACTTGATTGACACAGATTTTCTCCGTGTGTTATTGCTTTAAGATACACAAAATAAATGAGGCCTAAAAATGATTAAATGGTCTGTCTATGTCATTATTTTGCATTCTTTATTTAATAATCTGAGATTTGTACCATGGCTGTGTGTGACGAGGAAACCAACATATACTTCTGCACCGCTTGGAAACCTTTTCTTTCAGTCTTGACAAAGTGAGTGAGATGAGCAGACAGAGCCACTTGACTTTTCCAGAGCAGAAGTTCTAACCTCTGAACTATCTGAAGAAAAAAACGCTCTCCTTGAGCTGCTGAGAGAGAGCGGATGATATGACAGCACTTAAAACTCTGCTGGAAAAAAATCCACACTTAAGGCAGTAGAAATTCATGAGAGTTTGAGGTAAAAGAGCAATTAAATTGTCAAAATAAATTATAAATTATATGGCTTTTCCTTTGGTCATCCAAATGAAGTATGACTATAATTCTCAAAATGTAGTAAATATGGAGCATACAATTTTTGGTGCCACGCAGAATCTTATTTGAAAAAATGTAGATGTCAACCAAGCACGTAAAAGAAAACATGCAATAACTAACGCATTATTGTTAATCCTAAATGCATTGCACTCAGTATTTATTGTATATGTACATGAAAAAGAAAGTTGGCATTGGGAGCAGATTGTTTTGCCAAACAATAATGCAGTTTACTAGGAAAGAAACTTTAAACTAGTAATGTGTTATAGCATACCATAACAACAACAGTATACAAATCGAATGAAAAGGACACACTCATTCACATTCATTCATTCAGTGTGTGCATGTTTTGCAAGACCTATGATGACCTATGTCAATTTTTAGTCAATTTGAAGGGATCCGAAAAGTTGCCGACGTTGTGGGACAGACTGCAAAAACTAGGCCAACAGACGCTCACAGACGGCCCGACATTAACCAACGGACGATAATCGGCTTGGTGTGTCAGGGCCCTAGGGCCTGCAAATAGTTGTAGAACATTCTGTCCTTATGATAATCATCTGTGTAGTGATTGTGACCAGCTTTAGAAGTCACTGGTTTTATATTTATGTATATCTGCACATCATCAGCTCAGTGAAATAAAATGTTACATTGATAAATATGACCTAAGGGAAGCATATACTGTACAGTGTGAACAGCCCTTTGAAGTGAGCGAGATAAAAATCTTTTTTCAACGTTGGATAACAGATTGAGAAATAAGAAAGGCTCTGTCTTAATGTGTCAAGTGGAATCACATGATAAGGAAAGAAAAAGAGCTCTGTCTTGAAGTAGCACCCATCAACAATTAATAATCCTAAACCCAATGTCTTTAAAAGTCATTTTTTTCTGAACCCACTGATTCATTTATCATTTCACCACCTAATAACTCAACATTAGCTCGTAGTTATTACTTTGCACTTACAAAGAGCACCGACACATGCAAAGTATCACTCTCATCAAACATCCACTTTTCCCATAGGCACAAAACGTTGTTTTGCTCTAAAGATTCTTAATACTCTGGGGGAATTAGACATCCAGCACTAATGATGTATCACTGTTCCTGAAAACATTCGTGTCTATGCGTGTTTGCATGCTGTTCAGCAAATTGAATGGATAGTTTTCGGCATTAAGGACAACTTTGATAAAGCGGCCATTTATTTCCGTTTCAGATCCTAAAGGATAAACAAGCACATTGTCCTGCTTCCCTTTCAGTAATGTGAGGGATCATTTGGTCTGTGTTGTGTATGTGTGTGTCTGTGCGTTTCCAGATTTAGCTTGATTGTGTGCATGTGCTTGTGATTACAGGGCTATCCACAAAAACAAATGAGCTGAGGCAAACTCATCCATGACTCCTGGTCACGGCAAAGTACGAGTGAAAAAGTCCAGTTCACACAGCTGAGACTTTATTCTGACTCCCTGCTGAACAGTAACACACTACATTAGCTTCAAGATAACAATGAGTTATTTTACAGTGGTCCCGTAAAAAAGCTCAAAAAGATCTGGTACTTATTAAAGCTTTTTTCTTTTTTTTTTTTTTTTTTAATCACATGCTGGCAATATATACTGTGAGTCATACTTTTGCCAAGATTCATGATCTTGTTTGTCAAAAACGGCCGTTCTTATATCACAGGCATTTTAAAAAAGTTGTTTCTGAACAAATGTACATTCAGACAAAAGTAGAAAAGCATATCTAGAGGCAGAAAAGAGGGAAGACAGCGGCTACGAGCTGCAAGTCTGGTTGAAAAGGTCACGGTGCTAACAATGCCTATTATGGAGCAATACTCCATAACACTCTGCTCTATATTTATGCTTTTATAACAGCTGTCAACACTGCTTTCTAAAAAAATGCAGACATTTCAGCATTCCAAAGTTTCGGGACGTGTAACGTTAAATCCTTTTTGTAATTCTGCTGCCTCATGTTACGTTGGAAAACGCCTATCAAAGACGGTTAGTGCGTGACATTGTTTAGCACCGTCATTGATACACTTTGATGACTGTTGGCAGAGGATGATTTTCTCTGTTGATCTTTCCAGACAGTCATGGTTAGTAACAGCCAACGATAATAAACATCCCACAGTTAAAGTCAGTCTCACAGGTCTGGTGGATCAGCTCTGTTTGGTTAGCACGAGCTGGCTCCCATCAGTTAAGTCTTCAGGCCACACTCTGCTGTCAGTCCAAAGATAAAACAATAAACCAGTTTATGTTCACTCGACCTGTTGTGGCCTGAACTCACTGCTGGATTATGTTTCTTTTGCTGAAATGTTCTGGCTCATATACAGTTCATAACCACCTTCTGTGCATCCGATTTGTAACGACCAACACAGAATGACACTGAATTAATATGTTTTTTTCTTTCAGAAGTCATCACCAGTGTCACTAGAGTTGGGACAAACAAAACGGTCATGAATATGAACCACACATTCCTATAATAAACTCACATTTACATTCATTTCTACTTCATTAATCCCAAATCGCATTACAGATCACTTACATCAAAACTCAAGACAAGAAAATTAAGGTATTTTAGACGGAAAACTTTTTTCTGTCAGGAGTGAGGTAACGGGGAGGACCCAAAGGCAGATAACAGACTGTGGAATAACAAAAAGAGAGCTTTATTATAAAAGCTTAAACAATCAACAAACTCAAAAAACTGAAACCACCAACCAGGCTGGCACGAGAGGGTACACGAGAGGGTACACGAGGGGGTATACGGGTATCGACGACATGGGAGTCATAGACGACGACCCAACAACGAGCACTGGAATAGACAGGTATATATACACAGACACTAATCAAGAGCGGGACACAGCTGGAGAGGACAGGCAAAGACACTAGGGTGGCAGGGTGATTACACACAGCAGGATCAAATCAGGGGAGGGCAAACAATCACACGAAGGAAACACAAAGACAGGCAGTACCACTAGACAAGACACAAGTACTTAAAAAAAATAAAACAGGAAGTAGGAAACACCTAGACCATGACATTTTCATGAACATTTTTATTAATTTTTTTGACATATAAGCTTTTTTCAGGAACATTTTGGTTTTGTTTGACATTCAAGCTTTT
>CALSCE010009297.1:7746592-7759238 GCA_943593645.1 Bovichtus variegatus | reverse complement strand
CTCTCTCTCTCTCTCTCTCCTCTCCTCTCTCTCTCTCTCTCTCTCTCTGCCCTCTATTTCAATTGCATTCAATTCAAATGTGTTTGTGCTGCTAAAGAGGTAATTATGTGAGTGAAGCACAGATAAAGAGAAACAGTCTTTCCTGCTTGATTTAGATTAGTTTTCTGAAAAGTGTTTGCATGCATTCTGACACCAATCATTTTTTATTCATGAGCACTTTTCAAAATGTCTCAATACTTTTTGAAACCATTTAAGAGAAGGGACCTTTTCACACTTCATGAATATTTTCTTGCGATATCACTTTTTGTGTTGAATACTGGAACCTTGTATATTGTCTCAAGTTAACTTTCCCCACTTTGCTATGTGCATGCATAGCTATTTAACACTTTAAATTCATTCGCAAAGGAAGTTAGTGAGTTTAATTTAAATTCTGAAAATACTCTAACATTTAACATGATTCCCAGTTGTAGCAGTGAGAGGTGACCTGTACTGCACTGAGAAATGCTTGAGTCTTCACCTCTATTACTGTTTAACAAGCTACCTTACTAGCTGTGGCTGAGGCATCTCTCCTAATGCTCCCTCTTAAAGCACAAAGGGGTTTTAGATATTACACTTCATCATACTTTAATACATTTGCCTCACTCTGCCATGACCATCGAGGTCTGATCCTGTGCTAGTATGTGCAGGCATGCAGATCTGTCATCGTATCAAAACAAAGATTCTCATTCAAATGCATCCTCACAACTCAATTAATCATGGCCATACTTTAGTTATTAGAAGAACAAATGCAATTACATAAAACAAAACTTGCCTTTAATACATGAATATTGCATGTCATCAGGAGCCAAATGGATTCATGGCAAAGATCTAAAAGTAAACTAAGAGTACATTTGGCCCTATGGAGTGTGAAATGTGAGTGCAGCACTTTCTGCAGGTTCGGGTAAACGTGTTGTCCCAAAAGGCCCACACAGTGCTGACTTCACAACAGCCACCAGCAATGTCTTTATTTCACACAAGAAGCTTTTTTTTTAGTTCCGTTGCTGTGGTTAATATTTTATAACAGGTAGCAAACCTTGTCAATTACTAAATGCATTTGTGGAACCTGCATGAATCTTAATGGATCAGGTAGCTAATGTGTGGACATAATGAACACCTCCACCTTATAGTTTGCAACGTAGTTGCAGCTTTTTTTTAAGCACAGAATATTTTGTTCATTCAGTTATTCTTAGTTTTCTGAGTATAATACAATAATTTGCAATCATTGCATTTTATTTTAGGGAAACATAGGTCATGGGTACCAAGTGAAAACCTGTTTACAAGTAAATTATTATTGCATTTGAACACCTATTTTTGAGAAAAAGGGGGACATGTGGAAGCAAAAACTTTTAGAACTTTCTTAGCAATTGCTGGTTTAGCAAGCAATTTGGCCTAATTTGCTTTGTATTGATAGTTTATAAGTACGCTTGGCTATTCTTTTTAATCAATAAGTGCTATTAGAGATACAACAATCTAATGACTAACACTATTAAGCTTTCTAATTAAAGCTATTTGTAATTGTAGCTGGAAGTATAGCACAGTCAAATCTTTGTTATGCAAATATGGCTCCGAAGAGAAACCCTGCACACACAGTGAGTAAGTTTGGTTTCAGGCTACAACGTTTTTACCACAGAACTCTTCTGCTGTTTCAGCAGTAATGATGTCTCTGGATCATGATTTTGAATAAGTGTAATCTAACCGCTTTGATAAATATTCCTCCAGCATCTAACACAGCAAGAAAAAGCTGTTGATAGATTATTGCTGCATCACCAGGGTGGTGAAGCAAAATGCCTTGGCAGCAAAATCTGATGGCTTTGAGGGTTGAAAAGGTTCAGGAAATTAGCTATTAAATAATGGAGTGTAACTACAGCCCTACATGAAGCAAGTTGTGAAAACAGCATAGTTTCTGAACAGATGCACTTCCTTGTACTTTAAATACACAAACACACTCACATATAACTGGAGAGAGATGTAGAGTAAATGAGAACAGATTGCACCTATTTGGCCCCGAAAACTCACTTCTAAAAATGGAAACAGTCACAGATATGTAATTCTTTGCAGATTCTAGATACATCATTTAGGAGCATGTACGTGTGAATCCGTGTAAATAAAATGTGCTACTTTTTATCTGACAATGATTTAGAGGCTGAAAAACGCCCTGGTAGCTTCAGGACCGTGACCCGACATTGATCCAGTTCCCTTTGCTCGATCCCACACTGCGGATAACCAGCACTCAGAGAAGAGAGCGGTGCTACACAACAACTGTGTTTTTGTGAGTGTGTGCAGGAGTGAGTGTCAGAGATTCTTGTTTTTGGCTCCCCTTCCCTCTCAGACTGCTCTTGACTGCCTCTGGGGTTCACATTCGACTCAGCAGGATGACGCAAACTCCACCCAGAGTGTCATTTAAAAACAGAAAACTTTAAAGAGCACGGCAGGATCAGAGGAGCGTGACGAGACGAAGCTGCTTTTGTTGAAACAGAAAGTGTCTGGATTGTTTCAGATTAGCAAGGTCCATGAACGGTCAAAAGAAAAAGAAGACATGTTACTATTGAAAAGTTCTTTTAAGTAAGACACACACGAGTGAATGAAGTCGCTCTTTTTGAAGTTCTGAAGACAAAGCGGAAATTTTTCCACGAGGAGACAGAGCAGTTATTTATTTAACGTGTACTTTCATCATGCTTGCAAAGCGCTCTTCAAAGTCTGTCACCTTAAAAGTGAAAGAGTCAGACTTTGTTCTCGGATTAAATCAACCGACTTCAAGGAGTCAACATTTCTTGAACGCATGATAAATTGTTACAGTGTAAGAGAGAAAAGAAGCACATATTCACACATTCAACACCTCCTGAGCGTGTATTCTCTCCCACTTAAACAAGCATACACACCGAACACTACATCGCACACACATAAGCTACAACACATTCATGCACCGCTTTGAAGACAACATCAAGAAGCTAACGTGATGATTATTTATTTCTTTGTAGAGTGCGTGTATTATGTCGCCCACCTATACTTACATAACAATTGAGTTATGGTATTTTAACACAATGATCAAACATTTATCCACTCTGTAATAAGATTGTTTTATCCTTTTTGGTGTACTTTTCTCTCCGTCCCTACAGGATAAACTTTACACCAAGGACTGCTGAAAGCTTGGAAATACAACAGCTAACAATGACTGTCGTTAAATCTTTATACGGACATAAAAAATGTGTAGACATGACAGGACATTCATTAAGTGTGGTTATTGTCGGGTCACTTTGCGAAAGGAAATGTTGTCAAAGTTCTAGTTAAAGCTGCTCTTTGGAGCTTTCTTGTAAACGAACACAATTGTACATGTTTACGTTTTGTGTCTCACTCAAACGCATTAAGTTTAACTTTGCGGTCTATTATTGCTTTTAATATATTCCATCCTGCGTTGTTACTAGTTGACTATCTTCTTCTTCACTAAGGCAATACTCAGACAACAGATGTGCACACTGTATTAAAAGACAATTATAATTGTGTAAGATTTGATCTAATAGAGAACTTTGTCTGGCAAATTTAAATCAGCGTCACAAAGCAGAACAAGCAAGACACAAACACATTCGTCCCTCAGGTGATGGTGGTGATGATGGAGATCAATCCACTCTCAAGTTGGACCAATTAGAGCAGAGGGGGAGGGGGGACATCAACAACATGCTTCTGAAAAGAGAGGCATTCTCTATTTTACCCTTAACATTACCTCAGCGCTTACATTTACATTTTGATCTTACACCTTTTTTTGTAAGTGGTTATACCTGAAAAAAATCTGAAAACATTTTTTTCTTAGTATGATTGACAGACCTTACTTTACTCTCACAAATATCACAATCAATTTGTCTCTCCAAAAATGTATTTCTGTTGATGCAACCTCATTTCTCATTCTCTCTCTTTTTTCCTTTTGTTGTCCTAAAATAGGTGTCAATGAAAATTCTGGCCAATTGCAAGTTTTTTTTTTATTTTTTTTTTTATATGCGTACCCTACAACCATTTTCATCTTCTTCTTCCTACCTTTGTTGATGCATTGCTATGTTTTTGGCGACGTGCATGTGCACAAACAAAATGGGGATTATTCATAAAGAACATTGCTCTATAGCACCTAGTGGTCAAAAACTCCTGTAGTTACAGAATCATGCTTCATGTTCTGCTCCGTTTATGTAGTTCATCAGTAATTGAGTCTTGACGACAGGGGACAGGAAAACCTCAAGGTGCATTCGGTAGCTTTTGATTGCATCAAATGATGGAACATGGATCGATCATGGATGAAAATCTCATACTAATGGCTCATGATATTTAGCCTGGCTTTAGCAGGCTGTCTTCTAATTATCATTCATATATTAATCAGAACTGGGTTTATTTTTAAAGCATAACATTTTTTTTTTCTTAGTCCGACTCAACACAAAGTTTGACTACAGTGGAGTGCTGTTGCACCTCTCTAACCCTTTTAATTTGAATACCCTTACACCTGGTCTGCGCTCATCCAGGTAGTCCAGGACTGGGTTGTCATAAGCCAGCTGTGACTTCCTCTGGGCAGACTCTTTCCGCGTGTTGACAGAGGTTGTCTGTGTCGATATATGCTGTTCTTCTTCATCTCCCTGCCCCTCCGCAGCAGAGGAGCAGCACACAGTTGCCTTGGTGATGAGTCGGTCAAGAGGTTTGAGAGACCGCATCCACTGGGGCAGGAAGTCCCAGCTCTGGAGCTTAGTGGGCAGGTGGCGAGGACTACGGGCCTGCATCATATTTACCATGGCAATGAAGATGGTCAAACACAGGAAAGGAGCCCCAACGGCAGCCATCGCCCGCCAGCCTGCCAGCGAGAGGCCCAGCACTAGCGATGGCAGGAGGAGGAAGCACAGGAGAAGGTACAAGACTGCAAACCAGCGATACTTGGCAGTGCGCTCACCCAGGACACGAGCCATCCTTATCGGCAGGCGCGTGAAGGGAAGAGGATACCACAGCAGAATGCCAAAGACGTTGAAGAGCAGATGACACAGAGCAATCTACAAACAAAGAGAAGAGAAAGAGATGCGGTATTTGAGTGACAACACTCATTTCATAAACATAATCCAATGACACAAGATTGCTCTAGTTTTGGCAGTTCAGTGTCGAAGAGAAGATTTACCAACAATTGTTTTTTTTTCTGAAGCGCCCACTTCAGTTTATTTATGTAGAAATCCACATTCCTAAATATACATACGAACATTATTATAATCTACCATCTGTAGATAATTATCTGTAACTTCAAAGTTTTTGTCCGTGTAGGGGGAAAATATATATTGGGTTGTCACACTGTCTGTGTCCATTTATCTCTCTGAGATGCATATCAGTGGAATACATATTTGTGAGAAAAAAAATGTCCTTTAAAGTGGTAATGGTGCCTTCGTGTGCTTTTTTTCTCACTAGTTTTAAAATGGCCATTTTATTGATACTCATGGTGGTAAAGTTGGGCGTTTTAACATGGGGATCTATGGAAATTGACTCGCTTTTGGAGCCAGCCTCAGGCGGCCATTAGGGGAACTTTAGTTTTTGCCACTTTGGTTTAATTTTTCAGCACCGCAGGTTGCTGCGTAGTTGTGCCTGATAAAACACTGGTTTACCTGTATGGCAGCTGCTAGCTGGTTCCCAGGACTGGCCACAGCTGCGAGCAGGGCCGTGGCAGTGGTGCCAATGTTGGACCCGAGGGTGAGGGGATAGGCCCGCTCCAGGCTGATCACACCAATACCTGAGGGACACGACATAAACATGCTGTGTAAGAGGAAGCAAGGGCAGTAAATACAGACGCTAATCAGGAAATGCTTCTAAAGAATCAAGATTCAAAGCACTTTATTGTCTATCACCTAATGATGGAAACATGACTTAGATCTGGGGCTCACAAAACAACATAAAAACATACACCCATGAAAGACTCACTTACTGTTAGGCCTACATTAAAACAAAACAATTCCATCAATAAATAATGCACAGTTTTGTTGTTAACTGCATGAAAATCATCGGCTCTTGAAGTTGTGACAAAGACAAGTGTTAGCGATCATTTTACAACATTTGTCAAAGCGTCACTGATCTATCTTGCAAAGTGGAAATCTTTGATTTGGATTACATTTCTAAAGAGTTGATAAAAATGTGAATTCACTGCTTTTACAAGGATGAAAATCAGTATGAAATCACAGCAGTGAAATAAATGTACTGAGAATATTGCTGAGAGGATTTAAACTATTCAAACTATTTGACTTAAATTACGTCAGATAAATAGGCAACATATAAAATCTTTCGTTCTCTGTATTTGGGATAATATCTATGTAGTTAAAAGTACTGAAATTGTGTGAAAATGGTTACTCTCTGTTATCTGTTATCTTCTAGTACATGATACTACGACATGGTAACAGCGTGGGTAGAAAGGGAGGAAAAGCTCAAATCTAAAGTAAAATAAAAATAAATACTTAAATAAGTATATCTGAGGATTGGAAAACATCCATGTGTAGAGTCTCTTGCCTTTTAGTTTTTTCATTTAAGCTGCTTAATTTCCCCTGTTTAAAATGAGACATGATTCCAATCTCACATTTATCACTGAGTAGCAGGCTGATGACTCAGTCATCACTGATTTTACATGCTTCTTCTTTTAGCCAGTGGCATACAGTGCCAGTTATGCAACATGTTCTTACAAACTTCACAAGACAAAATCAGTGGGAATAAGCAGGTGTATGCCTTCATTTAGCCCCTCTAGCTATTAGCCAACAAGGAAACTTGAGATATTCTATGAGAACACACTCATTTTAATCAGCCACTGAATACATGACAAGAGTAATCGGGTAAATCTTTGCTCAATGTACAATTTCTTACTGTAGCAGTAGATGTGTGTTCGGAGGTTGTGGTGTTTGAATGTATAACTTGATGCAAAACCAGTGACCTTGGAAACAACAGCCCAGTTTAGGAGCTGCTAAATCAGAGTTGGGATTCTTTCAGGGCAAATTTAAAAGGTACGTGCTGTTGTTTTCAGTCGTTCTCTCTCTGCCACAACACATTTAAAACAAAGTAATCTTGCAAACTAATATTCATGAAATGTGATCTAAGCTCACAAATGCAGTGGCAAACCTCAGAAGCAGAGTCCAGGCAAATAGCATGGTAATGACAGCCACTTCTGCACAGTGCTAGCCCAATCAAGAATAAGATCTGAAACTCGGCCGGTTTAAAAAAGACATCACAAGAGACTCCCTGAAGGCCTGCACCAAATCAAACATAACTGCGGAGTCAGGATGGGAAGATACTCCACCCTTCAGACTGGGCAGATGCTGGGATCACTGCTTTGCGGCACTGTGAATTAGATCTGTGTTTGCTTTGTTACAGTACTTTGTGGATGTTATGTGTGATGTGTTATGTGATCCAATTATCTACAGTGCCATATTCTCTAATCCTACGCACAGAAAACACATATGCATAATGTCTCACGCTGGCGTCAGTCACACAAAGATTGTCTTACTGTATACTACTCACAAAGAAACATGACAATGAAAGACTATAATGTATAATAAATCAGTAGAATCTGATATGAGTTACAATTACAGTTGGATTTTGCATTTGCTATACTGACGTAGACCCAACAAAAGTACCACTAGTTACCAGGCTGCTACGATTATCTATATAGAAGTATATCTGTACAGAGCATAAACTCTGTATAGGATTACATTTATATTATTCAGCAATTTAATGGCTGGGTGTTTTTTTTTTTTAAATCAATGTCACTGAGGTGGGTGGTGGGCAAAAGCAGGAAGACAGTACGCATCCAAGAGAGTAAAAAAAGCCATGCAGCAAGTTTCTGCTGATGCTGTGTTCACACTGTATGCTATTAGTAGCCACATAAATGAGACATAATTCTACATATTCAGTAATTTTACTTATTTTCCTGGCATATTCCTCTAATTTTTGATGTATGGCATATTTGTTTTTGGATCATACATTTTCATGCTTTAACTCATTTCATCCTGTTTCACATGAGGTGCTCGTGAGTTTTCACTTCCACTTAAAGTGTCTTTTCTGTGTCCTACTTACCTACACATTTCTCACGTTAACATTTTATCTTGTAAATGTTTGAACTTAATTTTCACAGAATGTAGTAATCTCAACGCTTTGACCCTCTCGTTGCTGATGCAAAAGCATATGTCACCCACCTACAAGGGGAGTCATGGTTGAAGTAAAGACAGAGCTGCTCTGGACCACAAATGTTACCCCAGCACCCACAAACATGGCCATGTATCCTGACAGCCACCCACACGGATATGGCAGGTCTGTTGAGATAAAGAGAGGAGAGACGGAAATTACCCACTTCTATATACAATTAACAATATGTGCATCTTCTTCACAGCCTCTTCATGTAATTTGCATCCAAAGCAGTAAAGATTTTCTACTTTTTTTTTTGCTCATGTGGAGACCGGCATACTGCATTCAGCTGCTACATGCTGACATGGTGTGTAAAACCTCCGGCCGCTCAAAAGCATGCTCACCTGTGTTGATGACTTTATGGATGATCTTTGCAACCTGGCCTTTAAGAAGAGAGTTGAGCAGTTTCACCAGAAGCAGCAGACAAGTACAGAGGACGGCCAGAGAGCCCGCCAGGAGAAGCAGGCCCACTGTGAGGTCTGACAGCCCGGTAGACACAAACAAATGCTTACCTGCAGAGTGATAGGACCGACAAACATAAGGAAATTATTCCACAAACACAGTTTCATTTCATTCTTGACAGGGCCAATACAAAAAAGAAATTGCTTTCCAGAAATACATTGTACAATCCACAAGAGAACTCACACTTCAGTGACGAATGGGACAAGTCATGACTGGAGCCACAGTTTGCAGTGCTCACATTGCTAGTGGACTGCAGAAAGGAAGAAATAAAGAAGCATCTGTGATGAAAACACAAATTAGCAACGCAGTTTTTACTGGCAGCAGTGTCAGGATCTTTTTGGCGCCAGTGTGTGACACAATCTGTCTGCATGTGCAGGAGACAGCAGTAGAGCGGTGGCCATTACCATAACAAGGTCAGTCTGGCACCATTCTTTAACCAGGGTCCTGTTCCTCATGTCCTCATTTCCCATGGCGATGCCTGTGATCACACACTTGTCTAGCTGAGGATGAAAGCAGAAATGTTTTTTTATCTCTAAAATTCAGTGATTTAAAGGAGAGCGAGATCCTCCCGTCCTTCAGTCCTTCATCCAGAAAGCCTACGTTCAGTTCCCATCACAGCTGTCGTAGAGACTGAAAAAGCGAGCTTTTTGTTAAACTTTGCCTCCCTTAGTAACTTTTGCTATGCCTATTAAGCTTTGCAGCCTCACGCGGCACATATTTAAAATACTATCAGCAGGCCTCTCATTTCTAGCTTGTGACCAACATATCTGCCTGCTGATATGGCAACTGTTGCAGATTTTATCAGATGTAGTTAGCTAGCTAATAAAGCAAATTCTTTCTACATGAGTTGATAGAAAATGCTGTCTCTGGCTGGCATTTTTACGTTCCCAGCTGACTTATCTTAAAATGAAAATCTTGTGAAAGAGGTCTTAAATATGAACTTGATGGCTGCACACATGATATTCTGCTAAAAGACTGAAGCTAAAGCTGCATATACCAGGCAAAAAGTCACCAATTCATGATCTGTGTCGAAGACATACAGTAAAACAGAATACTTCTAGTATTGCAGTGTAGAGCTAGTTAGTCCTAGCATGATCGGTATAATGATTACAGATGTAGCCTAAGATCAAACTACATTTCACTTCTAATGTTACAACTGAATAGACACTATCTCGGGTAACATTGCTGGGTGTTGCTGGAGTATAAACTTCCCCAAATATAATAAAGAGCAGGTTAACTTTAGCCTAAACTCCGTAGCATGCAGGACCTGGGGGAATACTACACAGCGGATGTGCTAGTTGTGAACAGACCTTTTTATAACGTAACCTGTAACCCACAAACTAATGTTATTGTGTGCTCAATGGCCTGCTAAGCCTCTCAGTTACTTCTGTAGGCAGTAAGCTACTTAATGATCGCACCATACATTGGAGCAAACGATGAGTTAAGTCCGTTCCTTACACTTATGCTTTTGTGTTTTTGGTTTTGAAAAGGCAAAAACTCTCCAACCCTCTAAACTCTTCAAATATCGCTCTTACAACAGAAATCCAAAGACTGACATACCTGTCATGACTAGTTACGGTTGCTAAGCTAAGATTGATTGTTTAGCAAATGGTCAATTACAAAAATGCTGATTGGCTGATAGTATTACCTGTATGATGAGCTTGGTGACTGGCTCTGTGATGACCTTGAGCAGCTCAGGGGCTTCTTCCCCAGGGTGAAGCTTGAAGCTGGTGACCAGCAGGTGTGACAGCCGGACCATGACGCCACTCGCCGCCTCCAGCGGCAGCAGAACCAGCACCGACAGCCAGTTGAAGCAGTCGTGGATCGTTGCCCCAGCGAAGGCACTGCAGTGGGTCACAACCATTTTCTATGTTAACTAAGGTCAGCCATCAGCGTGATCAACTACTCAAAATGATTGCTTGTTAATCTGCTTTTCATGGGTCAACTTTTTTGGGTGTGCGTGATGTAATGAGCATTTTAGTTTTGGACTCAGTATGTGAGTATATTATGAAAGTTTAATAAATGATGTTTATTTTACCAGACACAGATTAAGCAACATGCCATCTGTGCAGTGCCTTATATTTTCATGCCAAAGATTTACTGGTGTGGGATCAATGTGGATTGGTGCCATTATTGTCACTATTGTATAAATTACACTTAAATGGAGGCAGAGGCAAAGAGGCAGCGAGCAGCTGCTAATGCTTTCTCGTCACCCTCCTCTGCTTTCTCCTATGCACTTTCAACGCGTTTATCAATCTTTCTCCATCTTCCCACTTATCCTCTTCACTTTTCCATTTCAATTTCTTCTTCCCTGCTCTTCAGCATCCCCTCCACTCACCCTCAGCCTTGGCACCTTTCTTCACTCACCGTTGAAACTCAGTCCTCTCTGCTGCTTGCATCATAGCCACTATGGTGTTCGTGACTGAAGTCCCAATATTGGACCCCATAATGATTGAAACAGCCGACTTCACTTCTAGCACTGTGAGATGAGACCACGCAGAACGGCACATTTTAAAACTCATCATTCCTAAAACTATATGCATTTATAGTTAAACAAAAAACATTGTAAATGGATACATGTCTGCCATCGTTATGAATGGTAATGCATCACTTAATAATAAGACATGACTTTCTGCATTTCAAAATGGTACAGTTATAATGGGGATGGAAGGTGATTACAATTTGCAGGGGAGTGGAGGCAGCTTAGCCTTCGCACTCTGCAGGGAGGTTCATTGTTGAGGATGCCTTTAATGATGACGACCTACAGCACACATGCACTTATGCACACACACACACACTCACTCATACACAAATCCATGTCTTTGCATCCTTTTTTCTCTTTGATAATTACCTATAATGTTTCTCCTAGAACTCTTACAGAAAGGATTTAAAAGCACAGGGGCAGCTCCTGCATACTGATATCATTCACTTTAAACACTTGCACTCTTTAGAAACAAACAGGTCATAACCTCGCCGTGTCATGGTTTTATGAGGTAAAATAAACTAGGCTGACAGAAATGGTGGGAGATTAGAGGGTGTGAAATGGGTTGATGTCATTATCTCTCTGATCCCAGTCCAATCTGTTAGATTACAATAATTCTCAGATGTTTTTTGCAAATGGCCACCACAGCACTACAATCTCAAAATCCAGGTCAGTCAGTCAGTGAGTGATAATAATTCCAGAAAAGAAAGACACATTTTTCTGAGTGAAAATGAATCATTTAGTTATTTGCAGTCAATGTAAAAGGACAATGATGATGACTTTTTACTTTTTACTTACTAAAAAAAAAAAGAAAGAAAAGTCATATGGAAAAACAATAATAAATGTATTCCACCAACAAGTATTTGCTGTGCAGCTAAAGCCTTATGTGCCATAGACTAAAGATTAAAAGTTGCAAAGTATTGAGAAATTTACTTTTTGGTCTTGGTGTTGGCCATTTTGTAGCATTTGTAGCATCAATATAAAATAACACAAGTCTTATCCTTTAAATGCTGTTACAAGACAGGAGAATGTACTTCTCCTAGTTTACACTTGACTGCCGTAGAAAACTAATGTATATAAACAGAGCTAAATCTTCTTCTGTCCTAATAAACATTCATCCGCCTTCATTTATGTATTTAAGATAAGCTACAGTATATCTGCTATATATAATAATAATTCCCTGTATCCTCCATAAGCATGTGGGAAAACTGAGATTGGAACCATAAACTGCAAATTAATTAGATATGGTTGTTATGACCACATGTGCACTATGGGAGGTTTTTTTTTTCTTTTTACGTTCTGTTTTTATTGCTATGTAGACATATAGTATGTATACACACACACACATACACACACACACACAAAACATATATATTATATATATATATATATATATATAAAACATATATATTATATATAAATATATATATATATAAAACATATATATTATATATATATATATATAAAACATATATATTATATATATATATATATATA